>CANUEY010106961.1:0-45583 GCA_948099555.1 Croton setiger
AAAATATTTTTGCAACTAGAAGGGAATTTTGAGAATTCATTTAAACATGAAAAGGATTAAAAATATTAGGAAAATATTTTAGGAAAAGAGGAAAGAACGAACCGAAAAGGAATTGCGACGATTCCGGATTCGAAGCTTTTATTATCCTTCGATAATTTTGGGGGTGTGCACAAATCGAGCGTCAACACCTACCCAATTATTAAAACTTTCAGTCATGTTGTTTGTGACATGCTGACTCTTAGAAAGTGGACTGAAAGCATGTGCTGCCCAGTGTTCCAAGGGAATGTCCAGCAACCATTTGGCTGGATTTCCCTCATATTTGTTCAGGATATTGGACAGGGCATCCTTGAATTCCCACTCATGTATAGACTTACAAGTAGCCCAAAATTCCTTAACTAAACCAATACCTGTAAATTTGGTTCTGAAGTTCATCAAAATGTGCCTATAGCAGAATCTATGCTCAGCTACTGAGAATGTTTGTTGCACAGCATCAACCAGTCCCTGCAGATCAACAAGTTCATCAAACAGTTTCACAACACAACAACAAGCAAGGCACAAGTAATACAGACAACAAAAAAGTTTTCAGTTGTGTTCATTTACCTTTTTTCTGTCTGACATGAATATCAGGCCAGTTGCTGAAGTTTTAGAGCCTATGCATTGGTGAAGGCAGTCCAGGAAAAATAACCATGATTCTTTGCATTCAGACTGGACCACTACCCATGCAAGGGGGATGACAGAGTTGTTGCCATCCATGGTGACAGCAGACAGTATTATCCCTCCAAACTCTCCTTTTAGGTGAGCTCTATCCAGACCAATAAATGGCCTACAACCCCTCAAGAAAGAATTCTTCAAGGCTTGGAAGCACACAAATATTGATGAGAATATTACTGGATCCCTCTCTAAAGTTCTTGGCTTTGGAGTGAATTTCACCACTTTCCCTGGATTATACTTCATAATTTGTTTCATGTACTTCCTTAAGTCATTGTAGCTTTCTACAAATGATCCAATCCCTTATAGCTTTGACCATCTCTTTGCCCTATATAACTTCCATGCTTCTGGCTGAACCCCCCACTCCTTCTCCAATTCATCATTCAGCAGGTCATAGCTAATTGCAGGATCAATTTTGACCTTTTCCTTTATCTTGTCTTGCACCCATCTAGAAGTGATGGCTGCATTTTTATTCCTCTCAGGCCTCTCACGTGTATGTGTTGATTTGAGGGTACTGACCCTAAATGTGCATTCATTTGCCATAAGACTTGCATGGATTCTCCACTCATATTTTCCCTCTGGATCCCCACACTTTGCAATGTACCTCAGCTTGTCATTGTGAATCTTCTTCACTAGGAATCCCTGCCTAATTGCATAATCCCTCAAAGCACTCCTGAATGCTGTGACATCCACAAATTTCTGCCCCACCCTGAATATGAAGTTATCATCAACAGCACCAGTATGTAAGTCATCATACATCCCTTCAAAACAGTCTGCTTTCTTCTTCCTTTTTCTGCGCTTATTGTCCAACTCCACCCCATCACTGTCACTATCCCCACATTCCTTATCTCCAAGCTCCTCACTATTGCTCTAATTCCCAGAATCAACACTGATTTCAGGAGGACGGGAGGAGGGAATGGATTCACAAGCACCCTTCTCACCTCTGCTCTGTTGAGTTCCTTGCTCAACATTGACTTCTGGCAAGTGAAAGTCACTGTCACTGTCAATTTCACTTGTTGAGTCATGTTCCTCAACAACTGCTTTACCTTTTCCCTTTCTTAAATGTTCACTGAGGCAGTGTAAAATATGAAAATATTACCATGTTGCATGTTGAAGACAATTACAGTGACAAACAGAAAGTTAAAGTTGAAGAGCTTACCTTGAGGAAGCAAGCTGCTGCTACTTTCTCCTGCTACTTCTACCTTGCACAAATGGTGCAGTAGCCTTCCCTTCTCCAATTTTCACACCCACAGATGGTGTAGCAGTAATCTTTTTTCCAATTTGTACACCTCCAGCCTTTACATCCTTGGCAGGAGCTGGTTTGGGAAGGCTGGTTTTCGCTGGTCCACCCTTTTCCCAACACTTTTGACCTTTGTTTTAGCCCACTTACCAGCTACTATGTCCTCCCCAGCTGTTTGGCCTAACCCCCCAAAATTTGGATCATTTGTGAACAGTGACTTCCACAAATTTGATCCTGATATATTGTGGCTGGAGGGACTAATTTTGCTACTTTTTTAGGGTGCACATGAATGCACATGTGTCCCACCTCCCTCCCCATATTGCATGTGTTGTCCACTGCCTACAGCAGCAGCTTCCTCTTCCCCAGCTCCAACCCCTACATCACCCTCATCCCTTGCTCCAAGCCCAACAACAGGCTCATGGCCTTCTGGAGCCTCAACATCAGGCTCAGGCCCACTCATGGGCCCAACATCATGCTCAGGCCTATGTCCACCCTCATCCACACCTCTCACCCCACTTACATCAATATTAATGCCCTCTTCATTAACATTAATGCCCTCTCCTTGACTAAACTCTGTAAATAAGGTTTGTTGAGTCTCATTCCCTTTTTCTACTTCCTCCTGCTGCAGCAGGTTCTGTATGAAATGGCTGGAAAGCTAAAGGTTCTATATTTACAGTTGTTGTTATCTCTACTTCACCCCTAGGAAACATGGCAAACATATCAAGCAAGTCTTAGTCAGTTCTCAACTCAAAATGACCAGCCCCAAAATCTAGCTCCACACTAGTTTCATCAATGTTAAACCCCTTACACACATCATCTGTTATATCCAAAAAAGAATATCTATCTGGGTCAACATTGTCTATAGTAATAACCTCACTACCAAAGGTACAAAACAGGGTATAACTTTCATCCATTACTGCAAATAAACCAAGAAAACAAGTAAAACAATTTAGTGCAACCCCTAAACATCAACAACAGCCTTAAACACCATGTTTCGTACATTCTAAAACATTATAACCCTAAAACTTAAGCAAAAAATGACATTGCAAACAAAACAATTCCACAAGCTTAAATCAACTCATTCAGAACCCTAAACCCAGAATGCAGAAGCAGAAGCTACGAAGAAGAAAGTTTGACTTTTACCTGCAGTCTTAAATCCTTCTACTCTTCCACGAAGCTCCTTTGATGATTTTTGTCACTGCTAAATTCTTCAAAATAAATAGCAAACAGCAAACATCCAAGAAAGAATTTTCAAAATGGCAGTTTCCAACAAATATGGAAGCTTTCTAGATTCTCTCAATCGGTTTTTCCCTCAGCTCAGTATTGAATATGTTAGGCTAGCGTGGAAAAAACGTTATTAAGGGTATAAAAGTCATTTGAAATCAACTTAACAGGCATTTAACGGCCAATCTGGATGGAAGGACCTGATAATATAATATTTCAAACCTGAGGAACCCGATGATACAATTTCCAAAATAAAGAGACCCCAGAGTATATTATGCAATACCTCAGGGACCTATAAATAATTATCCCATTTGATTAATTGAACATTGTGGCTATGTTATGCATTATAGGAGCGTCGAGTTCTAGAGCGAGACGGGCTAAGCTACCCGAGATGCAATCTAACTCACAGTAGTGAGGTAAGTGTTAAACCCACTTACTTATATGTTTGAAAATGACTTTGTGAGTTTGCTAAATATGCTATATTGAGCTGTTTGGATCGATACTGAAGCCCAATCATCTGTGATATATGAAAATGTGTTTAAATGATTATATTGAATTGTTTGGACCAGTACTGAAGCCCGGTCAATTGGAAATATTTAATATATGAATTGTGATGTTTGTGGTTCCTGAGTCGGTACTGAAATCTGCCAGTTAAGTTATATGATTTGATATTGGATATATATATATATATATATATATATATATATATATGCTAGTTTAACCGGTACTGAAGCCCGGTCACATGACTATATGGAAAATGGTGATACGAATTGTATGCTATATAAATACATTTCTACAGGACATAAATATAGTCGTTGTGATTATCATAGCCAGTGTTTGCAAATTTTACGAAAGAAACCTACGGTTTCTATATGATTTGATGGAAAGACCTACGGGTCCTATATGATATAGAAAGACCTAAGGGTCCTATATGTTATAGAGTGATCTTTGGATCTTACAGAGAGAGGTTGATCTTTGGATCCCTATGACCGACGGTTTTCCGAGTCTTATATGTTCACTGGCCAGTTATGGTTACTTATATGCTGTGAAATTTCCGGGGCAACACTTGGTCGATAAATCACAGCTAAAGAAAAAGGAAAAATATGTCATTATGCATCTTATGATAATGTTTGGATTATATATGATATAAATGACCTGAAATTGTGCAGTTTTGATATGTTCGATAAAATGACTTATATGTTGGCTGTAAATGGTTTTGGTTTACACTTGCTGAGTATGCGACTCATCAAAATTGCAAATTGTATTTTCAAGTCTGCAGTCTGAGTGAAGTACTAACACTTCACCAGCCTATGTATAGGTTGATATAGTTGAAGGCTTAAGCCTCTCCCCCTCTCACCACGTCATTTGTAAATGTTGCATATAGTTTTTAGTTTATGCTTTGTTTAGTAAGGCATAATGATATGTTTTGGTATATGTAAAGTATAATATGTTATGCTTAATATGTCTTTTGGATAAATAGGTTTGGCATAACTATTTGATATATGTAAATTAAGTTTTGAAAAATGTAAAGTTAATATTGGCTTAAGGTTTTTGATATTTGTTATATGTAATGCCTTGATAAGACTAATAGGAATGAATATGCTAAAAGAAATGGCATGTTTTATGACGTAAGGATATAAGAGAGCATGTTACAATTCCTCAATTTCCTTTTCATCTTATCTTTCTGTTTTTAATATGAATTCGTTTATCCGGGAATCAGATTGATTTTTCAATGCATGTTTGAGCCTGTTTGACCTTTTTTTTAATGTTTAAACTTTGTTTCGTATCTTGATTTGAAATGGATTCATTCTGGATTCCAAATCTCAGTTCTGTTTAGTTTTCTTTAATCTTATGTTCAGAATCTTGTTATTACCTGTTGTTTCTGTGTGATGTAAGTCTATTATTGTTTAATGATTTTGTTGATTGTTAAAATTGGTCTTGCTATCTTGTGTCTTGATCTCAGAATTTATTATTCTCCTTCATTATTAGACTCCTGCTCTGTTAAATTGTTTGCTATCCTTATTGTTTCAGAATGCTTAAGTTCAGATCATTCATACAGTTTTGTTGTTGTTTCTGGGAAATTGTTATTGCTCTTGATTATTGCTGTTCAATGTTGTCACATCTCATGTTTCCTTCAGCTTCTTGTTCATATAGTAGCTTAGGATATGTTGTTTAGGTTCATCTTCTGCTTTCTGTTTGAGCCCTTTATTTGCATCTTCCATTACCATATATTCTTTTTTGACTTCATCCTTTCTGGTTTTGATAAATTGGAATGACTAGGTTTAGATCATTTATGCTGTTATATTTATATTTATAGAAATTTTTAGGTAAATGCTTTTCTGGACTGATTATGTTCTTGATTACTAAGATTAGTTGGTTGTTATTGTTGTCATAAATTCCAGATTATCATTAATGGCCATTGTAGTCTAAAATGCTTTGCTTAAGATCTAAATGAATCAGACTCTGATGGCGGCTTAATATATGAATGTTTGTTTTATAATAAATTTGAGTTTTATAATTATTGTGGTTCAAGATCTTGGCCTGTGTCTGTTTTCTTTTCTTTAACCTGTGTCTGCTTGTTAACTATCCATTAACAGTACACATCTGTTTTATTCATCACTTTAAACCTACTGTAATCTGGAAATGACTTCTGTTCTTAAAAATCTTCCAAGCCTTTAATGTTTAAGTAAGATGTAAACTTGAATTGTTGAGGCTGAAGAATGTTTGTTTACTTTTAAATCCGAGAATTGCTGACTCAATTCATGTAGCTCACTAGTTAGAGATTGAATATGGTGTTTGGCATGAATCAAAGATTGTTTGGGATAAATGTCTGTCATCAATTTGTTTTGATAGGTTAAGTGTATATAGGTGCATCATATTGAATATTTGTTGAATGCATGAGTTATTTAGTAATTCATAAGTCTAATAGGGACTGTTTGAAGTAATCATCATATGTTTGTAGGGACTGTTTTAGTGTCTTGCATGATTTAAGACTGTTTTGAAAATATCTTTGACTTTAGGGTCAATTTGGCAATTTTTATATGTTTAGGGACCAGTTAGTAGATTTACATGTATAAGGATTATTTTGCAATTTTGCATTGACTTGGGTCTTGTTGGTAATTTTAGTTAATTATAGACTATTTTTACTTTTTTGGGCCTATTTGGTAACTTTCCATAAATTAAAGACATTTTCATAATTTTCCAAAATTATAGGGACCTTTTTGGTAATTTTCATATATATGTTTTAAATGTTAATTTTATATGCTTTTGGGTTTAAATAATTAATTTAAGGATCAAAAAGGGTAGAACCTAATTAATTTAGGACTAATTTGTAATTATTTTCTCCAAAACGGAGAAAGAATAATTAGGTTTTAGGAGTGAATAATTTTATTTTCCGCACTTTAATTTTCGTACTTTATCGATTTCGATGTTTGAATTTTTTTTTTTTTTTTTGCAAATGACCAATAATCGCCAATTAGAAACATCGCTAGTTTAATCATGCAACGGCTTTTTAATTAAACTTAAATTTTGGAAATTAAACAAACCTAAGAGTCCGGTTTTGCCGGGCGGCGATTTAAGTAAAACTTAAATCGTCGTACCTTACCTCCTTAACCAGAACTCTGATTTTTTACCAGTGCCTTTTCAAAATTAAAACAGAGTCATTTTTGGAAAAATTAAAATTGGTGTTTCGAAATCGGGTGACGACTCTAAAATCATTTTTTAAGACCGACTAGTTCCGGCAACGCAAACCAAAATCATTCTGTCACCGCTTTTTGGTAAAAACTCAAATCCAAAACAACACAGCACCAGTATATTCTGTCAACACCATAGTAAAATGAAATCGCACCACGTTTCTATCCACCCAACAAACTTTACATACCTGATCAACAAGTTGATCGAAAGAAGTGAGCATCGAAGTATATTGTTGTCTTAGTGCGACTGTAATTCAGACCAACTATGTCATCCACAAGTGGAAATGCATTAATCCAGTATATATTTAACGAAAATGGAGCATTGTATGTCATTTTCAACAATTGTAACAAAATTTAGATAGAGTATTTTTTAAACAGTATGAAAAAATACAGACTCTCTTATAAAACTAAAAAAAAAAATTTTTTGAAACAATTATGGTTGTTCTAAGTTTGTTTGCAGTTTTTATTGACAAGAAGTTCACATAATCAGTTTGAGAAATAATTTTTTGCACATTTTCTTAATACTTGTACACGTGTTAGCAACTCATTTGCGATTTTCAATAAAGTTAAGTTCAGATAACTCATATCTTAACTTATATGTTTTTGACATGTGTTCTCTTTTTTCAAATTTAAGCGCACAGACATAAGAGTTCGTGTAAATATTATACGAATGAACTATGTTTGTCCACGTTCCAAATTATATCATATTTTTTGTTTATTATTTAAATTTGTACACCCTTTTAGAAAAGCACCGTGGGACAATGGCTGTAGTTGTCCGCTTCTTTAATGTTATTCTTGTCCCTTTATGTCACAAAAACTTTTTGGCTTAATGGATATTCACTTTTACAGTTATAATAAGTATAGTAACTTTCTATTTTTTTCCTCCCTCAATAAATAATTATATCACAAGTCCGGATGGTATATGCTATCTTTCATATTTATAATTACTGGAAAATAGATACATTTGGTGATTAATTTTATAATATGTTTTAATTTAATGACTTACCGTTTATTATTGAAATTCGTATACGAATTCGCAAAAACATATTTAATTTGGTAATATTTTATTTGAGTGGCTGTTTAAATTTAGGTGAGTAATTAAAACACTAATGAAATAATAAAATAATTACATATGCATTTTAAAAAGGTTTCTATTAATTTGATATTTAACCATGTTTAATTTAGTGTGTTAGTTTCTTTTTCAGATGTATTTTTTTGGTAAACAAATGAAGTGGTCTTTTAGAACCGTTATATTTCAAAAATACAAATAAAAATTAGATATGAAGGTTTAATTCATAATTTGACCAAATCAGCTAAAAACTATTCAAATTACTTTTCTTTCTGGCCACTATAAGCGCCGGTAAAACTCACAATTAATTACTTTAAAATGAAGAGTTCACTAAGAAGTTGATCAACATTTTCAAATTTTGTAGACGACTATCGGAAATCAATGAAAATTCCATCAAAATGGAAAAATTGCCGGGCCATTTTAACCTTTTGACTTGTATTTACCATTTTTCGATAATTTTCTGTTCAAGTTAAGGACACTAGTGACTCCCACTCACTAACATCAATTTATTGGCAATTTTAGCTAACAAATGGAGGTTCAAGCCTGATTAGAGCCATTTCTAACCAAACAGTGATAACCTTCAAAAATAATTTTATATATAGATTAATGGAGGTGAAACGATTTTATCGTGGGAAAAGACATCTGAGAAAAATGTAAATATTAAATTGAAATATAAAAATAACCACCAAATTGAATCATTTTTAGAATTGTGTGTCATCATTTTTTTAGTTTTTTATTTAGTGTTTTAATCACTTTCGAAGAGCCATGGTAGCAAAATAAATTATATTGAATTAGTATTCATCATTTAAAAAAAAGTAAACACCAAATTTTTTAATTTCACTCTATTATATACATAATAAATACAAATTTAAAAACATAAAAAAGTCAAATTATTTTATATATAACTAAATAATTAAACTAAAATAATTTAAAAAACTAATTTTAATATAAAATTATAATATAACTTATCGGTAAATTTAACTTTTGAAAATATTATAAATATTTTATTAATTGTTTTACTCACCCTGATCCATGCTTCTAGCACAAACAACCATTTTTATTTCTTTAATTGGCCTAAGAATTTACTAATTAAATATTCAATATTATATTGACAAAGATGGAGACATTACTCTCATGAATTAATGTGGATTGGTATATGTAAATTCCAAAATAATATTTTTTTTTTTTCAAATATAGGAGGCCTCTCTTGCACCAAATTAGTAACAACAACCAAATTATATTTTAAATTTTAATTGGCGATAAAATAATAATTTAAAATATATAAAATTAATATCAATTCACTTTTCTTGCTTCCAGGTTATTTGTACATTATTAATTGAAGTTTAGTATAAGAAAAAAAAAAAGGTCTTGAAAATAGTAGAACTTAATCCCTTTGGAGGAGAAAATGAAGCCCACTTACTGTTTAGTCAAAATTGGTCATTGTATGTCTTAGGTGGCGAGTCCCCTCAAATTGGTATTGATACAGTTGCTGATAATTAATGAAGTTATCCAAAAGTTCCCACAAATAATTGAAATTCAATTTCTTGACACAAAACTGGAATTTCAAAAGAATTTATGGTAAGAATCTTTGCACCCAATTAAAAGATCTCTTCATCATTATAATTCATCCATATTTCTTTATTGCACTGTCTTCTATCCTTAAATTGTCTATGGCATTAAATATCTCCTAACAACACATAATTAGCAATTATTCTTTACCATTTATATTCAAAAATAAAAACATCATTATCCATATTAAATATTGCTGACATGTTTTCCGATATTTTCAATCAAAACACATTATGAAATTTGCTTCCAAAATTTCTCATTGCAAAAGAGGTGTTTGTTAGTACACTGGTTTCATTTGTACCTATTTCATGCTATACTTATTAAAGGTTTCAGTGCTTTCCACAGAAACCACACAACTGTCCAATCTATTTTCAAAATTAAATTTTTTTCATAGATGTTATCGTATGTATGTATGTTAACATTGTGAATTACACAACATGCGGTAACTCTTTTTTATATGTCAAGTAATATTGATTTTGATCGATAGAAACTTAATTCAAAACTTACACATCTTATAACTTTAGAGATATATAAAATGACCAATATGTCACAATATGATTGTTTCAAAATTAAAAATTTGAGACTTATATATAAAGAATAAAATTTATAGGTAAAAGGGAATTTTGAGTATATATTATTATTAATTTATTTAAAAAAAAAAGTGACTCAATATGAGTTCTGACAAACATTGTCCTAAAAGATATTCAGATGTCAATTCTGTACAAAGTTCTATAGATTTAAATTTAAAATCTCCTTTAATTATTTATGCAAAATCTAGGTACTCTTGTTCAGATCTGTCTAGTACTTCATTCCAAAATATTGATTTTTCTACAAACATTTTTCACTAGATTTATGAAAAATCTGTTGCAGAAGAAAAAGAACATTCACCGGTCTCACTTTCACTTATAACAAATAATGTCCAATACAGTTAAACACTATTAAAAAAGAATTTAAAGTTGACAAAAAAATTTTACATGAAGAGTTTTATAGTCCTCAAAATACAAAAAATAAAATAAAATGGTTTTCAAAAATTTTCTCGAAATTAAAAATGAAATCCAAAAGGAATTTTATGATTTTATTTCAAAAGAAAAAATTTTTATTTTATTTTTTCAATGGTTTGAAATATATAGTTCAAACGAAAAAATCTTCTATCCTTTCAAAAATAAAAAATAAATCAATTTTATTACCATTCTTAACAAAAATGACTGTTGGGAGAAAAATCCAATCAAAATAATGATGTTAAGAAAAATTTTAAAAATATCATTCAACAAAACAATTTCATAAATGCTAAACAATTAACTGGGATTGAAAAATCATAAAACCCTATTGAGATTTTTACAAAAGAAATGACAAATTCAAAACTCAAAATACTAGTTTTCAACCCATTTTAAGTATGAAAGACAAGCCAAAAAATGTGTTTAGATAATTAATCAGAATTTTACAAGCATTAAAAAACTTACATAACAAAGTGGAAAGCAGTAGTTCTCCTCAAATCATAAAAGATACATCTAAAAGGTTCATAACCACTTCAGAAAAAAAAAAAACGTGGGTTCTAATAGTGATAATGAATCCCAAACAATTATTGAAAACCCCACAATAAATAGACTTGATAGACAAATCATTCAAACTATTTCTGATTTAGGTATAGAAAATAGATCAAAATTTTTTAACCTAATTCAGTGCAAATACCATTTATGAATGGAATATTGATACCATGATAGAGTATAACATACTCATTCTTTTTCAACAAATGACTATGGCATCTAATGCCTACAAATTTGTTGCCTAATAAAAGATAAAGAAAAACATTTACAATTTGTAAAATAAGATGTTTCTCTTTTAAAAATTAAAAAATCATTAGAAGATAATTTTGTAAAAATAAAAATCTCTGATTTTCAAAAAATGATTGAAGATGAAATTTGTTCTGTTTTACCAAATGCATTTTGGAATAAGAAACAACATATGGTAGATTTATCGTATAAACAAATTCCTACAAAAGTCAGACATATTCAAATGAATAACGAATTAGAACAATATTGTAGAAAAAAATTCACAATTTAGAATCTAAGAAATTAATAACAAAATCGAGATCTCCATGGAGTTGTACTGCTGTCTATGTTAAAAAAAATTCTGAAAATAGAAAGAGTAACTCGAGGCTTGTTATAAATTACAAACCTTTAAATAAGGATCTTAAATGGATTAGGTATCCTAGTCCAAACAAAAAAAAATCTTTTGCAAAAACTAAATCATTCTTTCATATTTTTAAAAGTTCATGAAATTAGGATTTCGGCAAATCCAAATTCATCCCGAACATAGATACAAAACTGCTTTTACTGTACCATTTAGCCAATATGAATTGACAATCATGCCTTTTGGATTAAAAAATACACCTTCTGAATTTCAAAGAATCATGAATAACATTTTTAACCCTTATTCAAATTTTCGTATAGTTTATATAAATGATGTTCTAATCTTTTCAAATTCAATAGAACAACATTTTAAAAATCTCAAAATTTTTTATCATATTGCAAAAAAGAACGATTTAGTCATTTCAAAATCCAAAATTTCTTTGTTTTGAAAAAAAAAATTTCGTTTTTTAGGACATTACATTACTTAGGGAACTATAATTCATATAGAAAGATCTTTAGAATTTGCTAATAAGTTTCCTAACAAAATCACAGACAAAAGCCAACTACAAAGGTTCTTAGGAAGTCTAAATTATGTTCTAGATTTTTGTCCTAACATAAACTGTCTTGCCAAACCATTACATGATAGGTTAAAGAAAAACTTCATTCCTTGGTCAGATGAATATACTAAGATAGTCCAAATGATAAAAAAACAGGTCCAAAACATTTCATGTATTCATCTAGCAAATCCATAAGCACCAAAGATAGTAGAAATAGATGCTAGTGAATTAGGATATGGGGAAATCCTAAAGCAAATTCAAAATCAAAGAGAATGTATTGTCCAATTTACATTTGCACATTGGAATGATTATCAGAAAAATTATTCCACCATCAAAAAAGAAATTTTAGCAATTGTTTTATACATTACAAAATTTCAAAGTGATTTACTAAATCAAAATTTTTTATTACATATAGATTGCAAATCAGCAAAAGAAGTTTTACAAAAAGATGTTCAAAAAATATTGCATCAAAATAGAATTTTGCTAGATGGCAAGTATTTTTTATTTTGAAATTGAATTTATAAAGGAGATAAAAACTCAGAATCTAATTTTCTAACTAGAGAAATTTTACAAAACATGAATTAGCCAAAACATGCCCCAAAAAAGCAAAGGAAAAGAAATAGAGAACCAAAATGACACACAGAGTCTCAAAATCCCTTCTACTGCTATGCCAATAAAATCTTGGGCAGAGGCAGTTGAAAAAGAAGAAAAGCAAAATCTCTAAAACCTTCAACTTGAGTCCAAAACCATAGAATGGATTTAGGCATTACAAAATCTCAGTGAACATCCTGAACTCATAACGGTCATCCAACGGTCAATTGAGTTCAACAAAACAACGGTAAATTCTCCTTCTTCGGCAGAAGGAACAGATATGATCTCTAAACCCGTTTTGGAGGCTTCGTCTTCCTAAAAAATGATTTCAAAACCTTAGCAAGAGGCTTTCTGCTCAAAACCATTAAATTTACAAAAAACAATAGGCCCTCATGGCCTAAAACCTTTCTCAAAACAAGGACCTTATAGAATCCCTTTTTCTACAACCAATTTCCTCACAAAATCAAAAAAAACCACAAAACACTTCATCAACACAAATATCAATAACCCAACAACAAACTCAACCGAGCCTAAATCCATATTTTCCCAAACTAGATATCCAATTCATTTGCACTGTTGAAAATAATTTCTCTCAAAATAACACATGTTTTTTCGTAGACAATATATTTCCAAAAGGATGGTTTTTCAAACCCTTGGACTTCTCAAAACCTCAACAATATTACAGGGCTGTTTTGGAGGCCATTGGATCTATATCATTTATGTAATCACTCTCATTCAAAATCAGACACAAAAATAGCATATTCGACAGCAAAAATCCACAGATTTCTCAGTCCAATTGATTGGGGTTCTGCATTACATCGATCCAAAAATTTTCCCACAAATTTTCAAAACTACGATCAATCACTGCAGGTCCTTCACCTATTGAGATTATCAACAAGCATGATACAATGAATTCATGTACCAAAATTCAAAAAATTCTCGCACTTGATTAGTTTTCTTTAATCTCAAAACATCTCCTGTCCATTTCCCAAATTGGTTTCATCATTGGTGGAAATTGTTTGGAAGCATTCCTGAAATTTTATCTCCAGAAGTTTAGGAAAGCTATAAATTATTTACAAAATACTTTAAGCCATCTGAAATTGACAAAAAATTCAAACCCCTTTTTATTTTCAGTTCAAAATTTTAGGTTCCTCGGGTTCTCCATTGAACATTTGAATTTCAAACCCTCAGACTCATTTACCGCCATTATCAGAAAATACAAAGTAAAATGGGGGTCTAAATTCAATGTCCCAGAAAATTTGAGACAAAAAATAGCATCAAAACCTGGCTCAGTAACCAATGATACTTGAAACCTGCTCCTGAGCATACGACCTTTTTGGCTCAAAATCGTTTTCCCAAGCAAAATTAGCAGCAGCACAAAGCAACGAAGAATTCTTCGAGATAATGCAATAGCTGCTACAAAACAAGACTTCTTCAAAACCTTCTTCCAGCTTAGCTTCTTCAACATCTGAGCCTTTCATAAATCTAGCAAATGAAAGTGAAGATGATTGTTTTAGCATATTCAGCCTAGTTCCATAGTCTATTTTATTTGTGTAAACAAAAAAGAGTGCTTTACTGTTACTGTTCAAGTGGAACACAAAAAGCAAGCACTCAGAAAAGAAGATGATCCGCTACAAAAAGCAAGCACTCAAAAAGTGAATGTTATACTACAAAAGAAAGAAAAAGACGCTCTACTACAAAAAGCAACTCCAAAGGGTCATCCAGTTGGTCTATAAAATGAGGCTTCTTCTGGAATTGAAATCATCTCATTTGTTTTGACAAATATTTTTTCTTTCTCTAAAAGATCAAGTTTGTAACTAAAGAATTTTAAAATAAGTTTTGTGTAAATTTATCTTTTGTTGCATATAAAGAGTCATTTATATTGAAACTAATAAATGTCAAATTTTGACATATTTTAAAATTCAATTTAAAAAATCAAGTCCTTATTTTTCATCAAATTTCAATTATAAAATATAACTATAAATTATATTCCAAGACTCAAAAACTATTACTATATAAATAACTAATTGTAGTGAAGAAATTATGAAAAAAAAAACCAACTAGACGTTAATGGTATAGATGCAATAAGACAGAAAAGCTTGAAATATAATTAGAATAATAATTAATAATGTATTTTAAACATCAACTAATTTAGTTGATTTGGTTTGTGATTATTGTCTAAATTTGGTGTACTATTAAATAATCATCCAAAGCAAAGACAAGCCGACAACATTACCACATTTTCAGGTTTTCAAAATAAAATATATATTACATGTGGCTTTCACCATCAGATTCCCATTTAATTTAACACTCACATGACATACAATAACATAACGTAAATTGGATCTTACATCACTCCTATTCTTATTTCATTCAGCTTATTCTTATTCTCCTTCACTCCAATATTTGATTCAGATCCCTACAAAATACTGCTTCTATAAATTTAATTTATTTTATTTTATCCTTTTTATAAAAATAAAAAATAAATAAAATAGACCGGAGAAGCTCAGGTTGACTTTTCCTTGGATTGGATCGAAGTCTTTTTCTTTCATTTTATTTATGTTCTTTTCACTTATTAATATACTAATTATATTTTTTATTAATGATATTTTAAAATATTATAATAGCCCAAAATATGTTCTCCGTAAAACTCCTAATGAATTGCTTATTTTATTATATTTTCATTAGTTAACTTTTTTGCATTATATTTTAATTTATACATTTAATAATGAAGTTAAAATTAAAAATTTTTATTCATATATATTAAAATAATAAAAAACATATAAATTTTAATATTTTTTTCTTACAACCATCATTCACTATAATGACTAGCAAGTTACTCAATCCAAGACACTTTCTTTTTTTTTTTAACTTTTAAAAAAAAAAAAAAACAATCCAAAAGGAAACCTTGATTAACTAAAGATAATAGGCATTAAGGACCAGAGGAACCGAATGCCAAACAGTAAGACCAGCATGGGAATGAGACACTCTAGCTAGAGTATGATATGTCTCATTCGCTTATCGAGAAAGCTAACGAACATTCGATTATCGAGAAAGTTAACGAACATGAACGTTAAAAAACTTTAAAAGCAACAATCTTAAATCCTGAAGGACATTCCCTAACTCAGACACATCTAGAGAATCCGCATACAAAGCATTGACTACAACCTGACATCCCATTTAAATACAACCAAAGAAAGCAAAATTTTGAGATAACAAAAATAAAATTTTCTATAAAGCAAGAGCCTCCATCAAAATGGCATCTCCTCTAACCTGAAACTGTTGCGCCAATTCCAACATAAAATCACTATCATAGAATTCACAAACCGCTCCAAATCTAGATAATCGTAACTCAAGGAAAATGGCACCATCAATACATAGATTACCGTCAAACTGGGATATCGAAGAAGAAACACCTCCCAAAGATGAATGTCTTTTTTTTAAAAAAAAATTACAATTATAATAACTAACTGAATGATAGTATTCAATCAAAATAAAAAACGAAATTATAACATTTTCTTTGATATTATCTTTCATGTTGGTAAATTAGTAGCTCAGTTGGTTACTACGCTACTTCCTGAAAGTTTAGGTGTTCTGTTCGATAGTTCGTATAGTAAAAATACTTTGTAGATCAATATTTTTTTCATTGACACAAACGATTTAGTCAAATTAACATAAATTGTAAAACATATATGAATTTGGACATCCAAATATATTGAAAGATTTATGTAATTTTATATTATATCATTGCAATAAATAGCATAATTTATAATCTAGTGTTAAGTAAATAGCACACCAAGGAAAATAGTATAATATGTTTCATAATTAGGAGAATAACACTTTTTTTATTATATATTAAAAAAATATGTATGAGAAAATAATAAGAATACATGATTATTTTTAAATATTTTCTCATATATTTTTATATTTTTTCATAGAAAAGAACTGCTATCTTTTTAATTATAAAAAATATATGTTATTTTTTTAATTATAAAACATATTTTTTTTATATTCTAAATATCCAACTTAAAATAAATTTTTGTGTTATTTACTAAAGTGCCTCTTTTAATTTATTTTTTTAAAATAGAAGATATAAGGAAATTGTACCAACGTTGATTTAGTAAATACCTTTTTTATATTTGGGCCACTTTTAATCACATTTTATGGTTATTTTATAAATATTTCTTTATTTATACTTTTTTTTTCTTAACCAGCTGCTTGAAAATAAATTTATCTCTTCTAGTTGCTAAAAATAAATTTATTTCCTCAAGTGTCTCATATCTCAGTACTAAATTTTTTTTTCCTTTTCAGCCGCTACAATTTCCGATTGCTGGCCATCTGAAAATGAATTTCTTTCATTTTATTTCCTTCCAATTTCAGTCATCGTTTCCGAAAATAAATTTATAAATTTATTTTCTTCCATTTATGGTCACCTATTAATAGAAATAAATTTATTTCCTTTCACTTCTGGCTATTTCATATTAGAAAATTAATTTATTCCTTTTGTTTCCTTCCAGAAAACAATTCAAAACACAAGTTAATCTAGATTAAAACATTTTATATAGGAAAATTGTGTTGTAAATTATAAAGAAAACATATATCACATTAAAATTATGTAGTAAATTATAAGAATAATAGGATTTAAATATTTTAAAGAAACAAAACACAACAGAGAATGCTAAGCTAAAACTATACATGAATATAATCTATTCACTAACTTAATCGCAATCACGGATCTTTGCAAGTATACTTCAGAAAATAAACTGATCTAAGACATACAAAACAAATATCAAGCAATTCAAACTTCTAAGCTTAAATTTCATCTGCACAATAAATTACTTTCGGCGAGTGTGCATATAAGGTGCATCAGACTTCTGCTGGGGGAGTTTACAAATTATCGGAGAGAAAGAAGAGGAAGTTGAGTACCAATATGAGGTTTGCTTATTTTTTAATGAGTTGCAAAGATGTACAAATTTGAAAGAAGAAGAATGGAGTTTTTGAAATTTATGGAGCACGTGTTTTTTATTTAAGGATAGTGTGGAAATAGATAATTTTTTTTGTGCTATTTATGGTGTAATTTATTTATTTATTTTGGTATTTTATTAAAATGAAACTATAGGTTGTGGCATTCACTTACTTTGTCAAAGGATATAGGCCTTTTCATTCATTTTTCGTCAATCTAAATGTTAAATTAGCATTTATTTTAGGAAAATTTAGTTTTGAATGAAAATTTTGGAAAGCAAGATTAGTAGGGAGTGAAGAGATAAAAAGTAGTGGTTTAGGAATTGAAGGACCACTTGCAGTTTGGAAGTGGAAAAAGTTGTGATTGTCTCATTCATAAATATGTCAATGAAGATAAGGTGAATTTTACATGTTCATTTAAATCAAAAAATCTTAGATAGATTTATTTTTTGAGTTTCTATTGACTTGAAAAGAGGAAACAGGATGCTTCTACATGACCAATAAAGAGGAACCACTTAAATTACACCTCTAAACAAAAGTTAAATACTAATTTTTAAAAAATTTACTCTTTAATTTTGAATTTATATTTAAAATAAATTGACAGATTAAATAATTTAACTAAATTTTTTTTACATATATTCTCTACCCTATTCTAAATTAAGGGGAAATGGGAAAGGGAATTGAAATAATCCTTAAAACCTGTACTTCAAGCCTAGTAAAGAGAAGTGTCTTGCCACTAGACATCTTGGACTTAAATTTTATAATCTTTAAACTTTTTAAAAATACTTTCTTAATGTTTGTTCAAAAATATTTTGTTTGGAGTAGCCTTTGGCCACGGTTCCAAAACCATCAGTTACAGTTCTAAAATTGTTAAAACTTTAACCAAATCGTCGGCTAACAATTCTTTTAACTATTCCAATTTCAGTTCTTTTACAATTATTCAAGCAACAATTTTGACTAGTTCAACCTTCATTCTAGTCAGCTCAACCGCTAATTACGACCAATTCAATCAACAATTTCGACTATTTACGGCATGTTGCCGTTTCAATATTTGTGAAACCATAAACCGTGCTGCCATAGTTACAGTTACTATTTCTTTACGGATCGGATTCTTGACTGTTGGAACCAACTAGCCCCAAGAGAGTAGTTAATTTTTATTAGTTTCACTCATAAATACATGAATATTATTAATGTAAGTGTCAATTTCGCATAAATAACAGCAGAATGATTGTCCAGTAACATCTAAATAACAAAAGTTCACTCAATTGTCAACTCATACAAATATATGGTTGAAGAGATATTTCGTAAGTAATGCAAAATTAAGTGGATAAAAATATTTACAAGACGACAATCCATAATAATAATAATAATAATAAACCAAAAAAATAAAGAAAAAACCATCCCTCTTATAAAATTAAACTATAATGAAATAAAGAAATTTAAAAAAAAAAAAAGAAAAAAGAGAAAAAGAGGTCTGCTATTGGATCCAGATCTTCTCTCTGCTTTTCTTCTATAAACAAAACATGGGGTTCCACCCTCAACAATCCCAAAACAAATCAACAGTTCTCATTTCTCAACAATGTCTGTAACTCTAAGTAATCTCTTTCTTTCTTCCAATATCTTCTTGTTTTTCACTTTCTTTCTTTCAATTAACTTTTTCCATACTTGTTTCTCCATTGATGAACAAGCCCAAGCTCTTCTAACATGGAAAAACTCTTTAAATACTACAGCAGATCCCCTTCTTTCTTGGAACCCTTCAAACCCAAATTTATGCAAATGGGTTGGTATCATTTGCAATTCCAATGGCATGGTTACAGAGATTAACTTAAAAGGACTAGATTTACAGGGACCATTGCCTTCAAATTTTCATTCACTGAAATTCCTGAAAACCCTTGTTCTTTCTTCAACAAATCTTACAGGGAATATACCTTCTCAGTTTGGGGACTATTTTGAGCTTATTTTGATTGATCTTAGTGACAATTCTCTAAGTGGTGAAATTCCAGCAGAAATTTGCAAGTTGAAAAAGTTGCAGACTTTATCTCTCAATACTAATTTTCTTGAAGGTGAAATTCCTTCTGATATTGGGAACCTTTCAAGTCTTGTTTACTTAACTCTTTTTGATAATCAACTTTCTGGTCAAATTCCAAGTAGCATTGGAGCACTGACCAAAGTGCAAGTTTTCAGAGCTGGTGGAAATAAAAATCTGAAAGGAGAAGTGCCAAAGGAGATTGGAAACTGCAGCAACTTGGTTGTGTTAGGCCTCGCGGAGACGAGCATTTCTGGGAGCTTACCATCTTCAATTGGGAATCTTAGGAGGCTTCAAACTTTAGCCATTTATACAACTCTTTTGTCTGGTTCTATACCAGAAGAGATTGGAAACTGCAGTGAGTTACAGAACTTGTACTTGTACCAGAATTCTTTATCGGGTTCAATCCCGAGTCAAATCCAGGCTCTAACTAAGCTGCAGAGCCTCCTTTTATGGCAGAACAGCTTAGTGGGTTCAATTCCTGAAGAGATTGGAAGCTGCAGAGAGCTTACTGTCATAGATTTATCGGAAAATCTTTTGACAGGAAAAATACCAGCAAGTTTCGGAAACCTTGTGAAGCTTGAGGAGGTTCAGTTAAGTGTAAATCAGTTAACAGGAGTTATTCCTGTTGAAATCACTGATTGTATATCTCTTACTCATCTTGAAGTAGACAATAATTTCATTTCAGGTGAGATTCCTGTTGATATTGGCAAGTTAAGTAGCATGAGTTTATTTTATGCTTGGCAGAACAATTTGACAGGAAATATTCCCCAGTCATTATCAGAATGCCAGAATCTTGAAGCTCTTGATCTTTCGTACAACAATCTTTTCGGTTCAATTCCGAAGCAGATTTTCGCATTGCAGAATCTTACAAAGTTACTTTTACTTGCTAATGATTTGTCTGGCTTTATTCCTCCTGATATAGGGAACTGTACCAACCTTTACAGATTAAGGCTAAATAAAAATAGACTTTCAGGTACTATTCCATCAGAATTGGGGAACTTGAAAAGCTTGAATTTTGTTGATTTGAGCAACAATCATCTTGTTGGAGGGATTCCTATCTCTGTGTCAGGATGCGAAAATCTCGAGTTTCTTGATCTTCATTCAAATGGAATTTCTGGTTCTTTACCAGAATCTCTGCCTAAAAGCCTGCAGTTTCTTGATGTTTCTGATAATAGGCTTACAGGCTCATTGACTCATAAAATCGGGTCCTTGACTTATTTAACCAAGCTTATTTTAGCAAAGAACCAACTTTCTGGTGGCATTCCAGAAGAGATTTTATCTTGCAGTAAGCTTCAATTGCTTAATCTGGGAGAAAATGGTCTCTCTGGTGAAATCCCAAAAGAGCTTGGTCAAATTCCAGCACTTGAAATCTCTCTCAATCTTAGCTGCAACAAAATTTCCGGCCAAATCCCATCCGAATTCTCCAGTCTCACTAAACTAGCAGTACTTGATCTCTCACACAACATGCTACAAGGGAACTTGGATGTTCTTGCAAATCTACAAAACTTGGTCTCCCTCAATATCTCCTATAATGACTTCTCTGGCGAATTACCAAACACACCATTCTTTCGAAAGCTTCCACTCAGTGACCTTGCTTCAAATCAAGGTCTTTTCATATCTGGGGGTGTAGTAACACCTACAGATAGCATGAGACGTGCTGCACAGACCAAATCAGCAATGAAGCTAATGATGTCAGTTTTCCTAAGTGCAACTGCTGTATTAGTACTGCTCGCAATCTACGTACTGGTTCAAACCCGAATTGCAACTGCTAAAGCTATGATTGAGGATGGAAATTGGGAAATGACTTTGTATCAGAAGTTAGATTTCTCAATTGATGACATTGTTCGAGACCTCACTACTGCGAATGTTATAGGAACAGGAAGCTCAGGAGTTGTATACAAAGTCACAATACCAAATGGGGAATCTTTAGCAGTGAAGAAGATGTGGTCAACAGAAGAATCAGGAGCTTTCAGCTCTGAGATTCAAACACTTGGTTCAATCAGACACAAGAACATTATTCGGCTACTGGGGTGGGGTTCGAATCAAAATCTGAAGCTTCTTTTCTATGACTATCTCCCAAATGGAAGCTTAAGTTCACTTCTTCATGGTGCTAGTAAAGGAGGAGGGGCAGAATGGGAAACAAGATATGAAATTGTGTTAGGAATTGCACATGCACTTGCATACTTACATCATGATTGTTTACCTGCAATTATTCATGGAGATGTCAAAGCCATGAATGTTCTACTAGGACCAAGATATGAACCTTATTTGGCCGATTTTGGGTTAGCAAGAGTTGTTAATTCTACCAATTCTGATGATGATTTGCCTAAACAAAGTCCAAGACCTCAACTTGCTGGTTCATATGGATATATGGCTCCAGGTACACAATTTTTATTACTATAATAAAATCTAATATTATTAGTTCATAACCTCATTATGCTTAATTGTGTTGTTTGATTGCAGAGCATGCATCAATGCAAAGAATAACAGATAAAAGTGATGTGTATAGTTTTGGTGTAGTGGTGTTAGAGGTTTTAACAGGAAGGCACCCATTAGACCCAACATTGGCTAGTGGTGCACCCTTGGTTCAATGGGCTAGGGACCATTTAGCCAGCAAGAAAGACCCAGTTGACATTCTTGACCACAAGCTTAGAGGAAGGTCTGACCCTACCATGCATGAAATGCTTCAGACTTTAGCTGTTTCATTTCTTTGTATTGGCCCCAAGCCTAATGATCGTCCAACAATGAAAGATATTGTTGCTATGCTAAAGGAAATTCGCCACCTTGATCCGATAAGGTCGGATTCTGACGTCCCAAAGGGAGGTCAAACAGTGGTCCGATCACCGTCTCCGCCGCCGCAACCACCACCTCCTTCTGCTAAGAGGATTGTAGTTTCACAAGGATCTTCAAATTGCTCTTTTTCTTTCTCTGATGATGAATCGATGTATCATGGGTGAAATAAAAAATAAAAAAAGAAGCAAAAAGTTTCTTACTTTGTACATTTTTCATTGGAAAATATTTCTGCTGATAGAGTAGTAAATGTAACTTTCACCACATTTCCTCTTGTAGATTATACTAATAAAAAAAAAAGCTATTTTATATAAAAAAAAAGTAAAAAGAATAAATAAATAAATAATCTAAAAGAATTTTAAGAGCTTTCAAACCACTTCTAATTTTAATAAAGAGAAAATTTCATTATGTAATAAAAGGAAAAAAAAAAGACAAGAAAGGCATTATTAATAAAAGATTTGATTATTTTGTTAATTTTTAAAATAAAAATATAGTTTTATTTACCATCCAAAATAAATGTAAAAGATAATTTATTTTTCATATTAGCTCCAATTCTTTCCTTTTTTTTTTCTTGAAAATGGAGTATTAATTTAAATAATTAATAATAATTTATTGTCAGAATTGTAGATGCGCTTATTACTAAACTATGTCTTAGCGTATTAATTTTTTCACTAGATCAAGAATACTAATATATCCTATGCCATGATGAGTGATTAAGACAATGTTTATTGTCCCAAATTTGAATTATTAAATTTAATTTAATCATAAAATTACAATGTTTTTATTGTGCCAATTTTGAATTATTAAATTTAATTTAATTCTAAAATTACATTCAAAAAAATTAACGATTTAGAATAATGATTTGAATGCTACAAAAATGAAAAATTTGTCTCTAATAATTGGACTTTTTTATTTTTTTAGAGTTAGAAACAATTAAACATTTGAAATTCTAGAAAGAAGCAAAGTGGAAGAATTAATTAGGGTGGGTCCGATTGTAGTTTGGGATTATGTAGTAGGGAAAGAGCATCTGTCATTTTGAAGGGGGAAGGAAGAGAATGACTAAAGAACATGAAGAAGCTGGACCAATCATTGGTAGATTTGGATCTATACAATTTTAATTTAATGCAAGGAATTTTGATTCTCCTTTCTATCTTACAAAAATATAAATATACTCACTCACATGGTCCCATGTTCTTTACACTCACATGTCCATGTGCTGTCTGAGAGAGACTTTCCAGCTCTCTCCATTACTTACCTTAATTTACAACCCTTCTTATGTCTTAATCCCAACTCACATGCTATTCCAGGACCATTATACCTCTTTATTATTACCATAATTATGTTTTCTAATTCTACACTACTTGTTCACATGTTTTTAAGATTTTGACGCGTCTATGTTTTATGTAGCTGATAGCTTAGCTATCTGTATCAGTTTTATGCAGTTCATAGCTTAGTTTGCAATTGATGGTCGCATTAGTCTGATTATGTATAAGGAAAGTACATTAAGTACAATAATTTCTGCAAACTTTTAACAGATGAAGATTGCAGAATTGACAAGTACATCAAATCAACAGGAAAAAAATATCTGTGAAATATTTCAACAAAGCAGATAATTCCAAGTGCAAATCAGAGAGTTTGACAACTAAACCAACAAAACAGCAAGATCTTGGTTGAAATATTTGCACTAACTGGGTGCATGAATATTTCCATTACAGTAAAAACAATGGTAATCAAGAAAATCTAGCTGTACCACTTGCTGCTTTGTCTTCCTCATTAGTTTCTGCATAGATTAGATGGCACTGGGGTACCTCCATGACCCTCTGAGAAATTCGATACAGTAAATGAGTGAAGTGGACAAATTTTTTGGCCGCAGCAATATGGTGTTAATGGAGACAGCAGCTAGTCCATATTCACCAACTTTCTTAGTCCAGTGACTGTTGTGGACCATTAGCCGAAAAATTAGAATGACCCACACATATCATTATATTTCATTGCACCATGGGATATCTTTCTCTAACAACTTGGAGATTCTAATTTTTTCAATATGAAGCTAATAACTCCCCAGTTAAAACCACGGTACTGAAGCCATCGAATGATTCTTGATTTACGTGTCTCTATGGGAGCACCCTGACCTGGAAGCCACTGTTTTGAAGCCTGAACCAATAAATGATCCACAGAAATCTTTGACATCCCAAGTTTTGATTCCACATCTGTAGATTTACCTTCCTCAAAGACAAGTTTTATTGCCTTTTCTGCATCCGCTTCACTCACTCCTTTCTTGGATAATGCCTGGTTAAAAATAATTAAGGCACAATTTTACAATTGGACATTTCACGTTGAAAATAAAACATAAGAAAAAACAGCACCCTGGTGCATAAAGCTCGCACAATGCGCGCGGTCCCAGGAAAGCAAAGACAACTTTAGGTTTACTGCATGCACCTCACCTTGCATTTTCACTAGAGACTTCCTCTATGACATGTCACAGGGAGACAACTTTAGGTTTACTGCATACACCTCACCTTGCATTTTCACTAGAGACTTCTTCTATGACATGTCACAGGGCAACATCCTACTATCATGCCAGCACTCCCCTTCATTGAAAACAAACTATAATAGAATATGAAATTCATAAATTTTTTTTCTCATTACCATTATTTCCTTTTTCCTTCTTTAGATGATAAAATCCACTAACTAGTGCCTACCTACCTACTGAATCACAGCTTACTATTGCGTGATAATAGAAATCCTAATAATCCGTAACCGTTCTGATACAATATAATCTCTTGTGAGTAAAACTAAGCCACCAAATTACGGACATTTCACCAAAACATGTTAGTCTAATTGCAATCATCTTTCTTTCGTCTCACAGAACACTATGACAATTGATAGATAACACAAAGAGATGTCTCGGACAACGAGTTGTTCACTACACTACAAGGAACACTGATGCATCATAACACAAGATGAAACTAAAAAAAAAAAAATTGACACACTTAAGACAAATAAGGATTCATGCAAATCTCTCTTGTCTCTCAATACATCTATCTGTATAACTATATAAAATAAGTTTTTTAATTTCAAAATAAAGATAAGGCAAAGGTATCCATACACAGTCAACTGATTGTAATAAATTGATAATGTTTGAGTGAAGTGGGTCTTAGCAAGTTAATTGGTTAAGCAATTTACTTATTAAACAAATGAGTTGTATTCATAAAATGAGCAGGCGTAGAATGAACAACTGGATTTTACACCTTTTCATATTTTAACACAAATTTCAAATTTTGTCAATAAAATGAGAAAACTACTAAAACAGGAATGAAGAAATCTCTTAACAGGTACAAGGCTATGTGACCTGCTACCAATAAAGATTGACAGTTAAACTTCAGAACAAAAACGAAACCCAACAATAAATAAAGCCCAAAATGCATGGTTGACTGAGTCAAAACCTAGCCTTCAATGGTAGTACTCTTAACCATTTTTTATTAGCCCAAAATGTCACTGAAGGTTTTTTATTTTATTTTATTTTTTCAAACACAGAGTGTGGATACCCCATTTTTTATTAGTAGAACCCCAAAGTAGTAACCAAGGGTAAGAAGGATAATCTCAACAATTGCAGTGGTTTCTGAAATTTAATTCTCTGTTGAACTTTAAAGAAACCTGATACATTCTGCTTGAACAGTAGATTTAGTAAATTCTTGATTGGCTTTCATCACCCTATTTTATTTATCGAAGTTAAGTGACACTTGGAACAAACAGCTCGTAAAGGCTCACAACCGGCTGCATGATACCATTGTTGTTTTTTAGAAGTCGAGTCATTTAATTGAAAAACAAAAGGCTGGTGTTAGAATTGTTATTTTAAGTTTATGAGTTGACCAGCATAAGGTTCTGCCCAACTCTCAACATAAAATGTCAATGAAATGCAACCCTAATATTTTTCCAAGTTTGACGAAAGTTACTACCATATTGGTTTTGATTTCATAGCCATACCAGTGATTTGGAGTAGATTTCTCACAAGTATTTAGTGCTCATTTTAGCCAAATGTCCATTATCTTTTTTTGGCTGAGTGGCATGTATTTCCATAGTGCTAATCCAGATTTCAATACATTTTGGTAAACTCTGCCTCTTTCACTCCTTACACCACACATGTGTGCATGAGTAGGCAATTTTATTCCTAAAACAGCAATTACTGAGCTCACAAAGAAAAAATTATGGAGAAGTATTATCAACCAGCCAGGGTGGCACAATTTAAGCTCATTAATAACAAAGAACAGGCTGTTCGAACAGTATCTAATGTAGGGGAATGGTTAGTCAGTTAATGGTCCTGCAAATGAAATGGCCAAGGCTGTTTGAACAGTATCCAATGTAGGGGAATGGTCTTTGGAACCCCCTGAATTTGTATGAAACTCATTATGGAGTGATGGTTAATAAAACAACCACTTTTCTCTCCAAAAAAAAAATATATATATATATATATATAAAGAACAGACAAATCTATTAGGTTTATTTTTTCAATGGTTAGTCTGCAAATTCAAGTGACAACAAAAAATAACAAAAGAGGACAGCTTACTTGCTTGATTCGCCTGGGTCCCCAGCTTAAGGATGACCATCTGGACCGAGAAAATGTTTCTGCATACAAGCTATCATTGATCAACCCCCTACGATAAAGGAAAAATATCAAAATCATGGATTCAGCAATCACTAGGTATATAATTAGAAGCTTGATCAGGAAAACAGGTTATTAATAAAGTAACAAATTCTATATCAATGGATTAAATATGCAAATCCACACAGAAAATGAATGGGTTGAAAAAGTCTTCTTTTTTTTTTTTAAAAAAAAAAAAAAAAGCAATTCCACCTGCTCTGCAGATCAGTTAACAGAGACTCCACTAGATTAGTTGGAAATCTCTTTGCTTGTAGCTTCTTCTTCAACTCAACAGCTGTATATGCTCTGCAAGAAATAAATGAGCTTAAAGTTAAAAGCCAATGTACCTCAGCAAATAGAGGTTAAAATGAAATAAAATGTGCCACAAGTGAAAAAATTTAAGGAATATGACTATTTGTTTTTGGTGAGTGTAACAGAGGTTTCACTATTTAATTTTTATTGAGGTCTTGTATTTTCAATTTGCATTAGATTATTAAACTAGAGTTCCTTCAGTTCATGAATTCTAGAATGGATTCTAAATAGGCATCGTTTGTTTCAAATGGCCTACTTCTCAGAAAGTTAAGTTCTCAGGAAGTACAATTGTAGGGGATTTATCTCGTAGGAAGTGATGAAAAAATATCATTTGGTTTATTTAATGAATTTCCGGGAAGTTGAATTTTTTAATAAAAAATACTATTAAAATATCCTAAATATCCCTACAATAAATATTTTTAACTATAAAAATAAGGAAAAAAACGAAATTATCTACAATAATAGCCCAGAAAGTGCACTTCCTTGGGTTGGAGAGGGGAAGTTACTTCCTGTGTGGGAGGGAAGTTGAGTTTCCTAATTCCTGGGGACTTACCCAAACAAACACTCGACTTCCCGGAAACTTGGCAACTTCCCCTCCTAACTTACCCCCAACCAAACAATGCCTTAGTGGACTCATCCAAGTACGAACTAGACTTTCTATTATCAAGTAAATATATTTTGTCCAACAAAACATAGTTGCTTGTTTATTAATCAGCGTTTCCTTACTTTTAATTAACACTGTACAAATTGAAGCAAACCCTTAATCAACCATGATTGCACACAGCAAACTGTTCAATACTAACTTTTGGAATTGTTTCTCTGGCAACCAACATATTATTTTATGTAATTTTGAAGGTACTGCTTATCATGATGGCAATGTATACATACAAGATTTCTGTTGATGATTGTTTAGTCAAAAGAAAAGGTCAATTTTATTTCTACAAAACTCAATGACAATTCAATTAAGTTACTCAACCATGAAAAACATTTTTAATCAACTACAAAAAGTAGTTTGAATAAAATATGCAAAAGCATTACAATAGATACATCACCAGGTGGTAGCAAAACCAGAAACTAGTGCTTGAAGTGGCAAAGGTCCGAGATTAGCTAACACATACTCAGTTTCTTTATATAGGCAAACTTTCTTTTCTTGGCGTTCAATTTATATAGGCAAAGTTTTACCTTATACAGTAACCCTGATTGGAGAGTCAAAGTTCAAAGACTAATTTACTCTTTAATTAATTATATTTGAAAATGACAAAGGATGTATTTATATTAATTTGTATAAGAAGAATAAATATTGATTAAAAACAAGTATATACTATAATATATAAAGATATTAATTGTGGGTCTCACTAGCAAATTTTTTTGGTTCCAAAATAAGTGTCTTACTACTAAATTTTAACAACAATAGGAAGTGTTTCTTCTTTTCCACCCATGACATAGTAGAAAGTATTCCACGTGCATAATAAATAACTTAACAATTAAATGAAGGATAAAGTAGTCCTTTTATCTACTAAATTTTTATAGTTCCAATGCATTAAAATTTTTTTAATAGTAAATAAAATGCAAATGAGACACTTATTTTGGAATGGAGGGAGTAATAGTTTCTATTTTCACAGGTAGCATCACTAAACCATGTACTATCCTGTTGCTATATTGGTAGAGTTAAATCAGAACTTGCAAAGGAAGACACTCACAATAACTTGCTAGCAGCACCAACCAAATTAAGTTTGGAAGCTCTAAATACATATATTGAAGATTTGGAGAGAATTATAGGCAGAAAGAAGACTTGCCACCAAAAATTTCAATCAAACAAAACATGAGTTTTGAAAGTAATTTACAAGTTGATGAGGAAGTAAGGAAGATTCAGAGATCAACAAAGTTAAGAGTGACCAATGTCTGAACAATTTTGAATTTGAAGAAATTGCAATAACATGTGCCAACAGTTTTGTAGAAAAAATTAAATAGTGAAACAGCAGTAAATAAAGGGTATTTGGATTGAAATTTGACAAATTGGGTAAAATTCAGAACACAGTTTATCCGGAACATATACCCCATTATCATATTCAACATGCTTGTTCTTTATGCACACATTACACGTTTAAATTATCAACTTGAGAAGAATTTTTCCTTTTCTTTTACCAAGAGGGAGTATGAAGGGTGCTTTAGTGTTTATTTAAATTATTATATAAATTATACTGATCGTATATTATTATTTCACACTTGAGTTTCATTATATTCAAATGTTTTTAGTGGTCAAGTGTAAAAATTTTTCTATTTAAAGGTGCAACTTAACAAATGTCACTTTTTATAATTATATTTTAACAAAATGTCAATAAGTTTTTGAAAATAGCTAAATGTCGTTTTTTTGTATCATTAATATTTGTAACCAATATGATATAGGTAATACATATATTTACTATTCACGATATTGGTAAATATGCATGATTACTTTTTATATAAATTAAAATGCTTATATACCAGTAATTAAAATATGACATTTACTTAATAATCCAAAAAAATTGACATTTACTTAATATTTCAAAAAATATAACATTTACTAAAAGCCAAATATCAAAAGTTGAATTATTACAATTTCCCTCTTTAAAATAGGTACCTTTTGCACTAAGTAGAAGATAGTAAGTTCACTATAAAGTTTTGCCCTTTTAAATTTATTGTGGACTCCAACCTTACTTCCAATTGTGATTAAAAGGTATTTAGAAGTTGACCGAATGGCTGATCCATCCTTGTTCACTTCTTTTTTGCATCAATTTAGAACGATCCATTCAAAACTTTGTGTTGGACCTCGACTTTCAGATCCAGGACAAAGGTCACATGAAGTTTTAACAAAAAGAACGAAAATGGTTTTAATCTTTTGGTACACCTTTATTAATTATGGAAGAATATAGCAAATACCAAAGAAGTTCTTCTGCCAACATGCATTCACATAGCAGCAATGAGATAATACAACTGAGATGAAACTCAAAATATTCACAATCACAAGTTAGCTGAATGTTATGTTAAATATTCAGTAAACTAAAATGAAGATGTAATTGAAACTACATTCTAACCTTGAAGCAAGGCATGCAATAGCCATCTTCTCAGCATCTAGAATAGTTTTACCTTCTTGCATATTCTTTTTGAAACTATCCATTGAATTTTGAATTTCAGGCTCCTTGTATATAGATTCTTCATTAATCTCCACATTATGATGGATTTTCTCTTCAAACCCTGAAAAACACTCTAATTTTTTGAGTATTCTATTTGAACAACATAAAGAAGAACAATCAGCATAAGAGCAACCCAAAAACTTTAGAAATCAATGTCCAAAAATTATCTCAAAGAAAAATATGTCCAGAACTGTCGTTTCATCTTAGGATCAAGTCTGATAATCATAAATTTCCTTAAAAAGAAAAGGAGTACAAGATTCATAGGAAATCATAGAAGAACTTGAATCTTAAGATTGCACAATTATGAATGCCATAAAATAATTGCAAATACATCTAATTTTATAAATCCACAAACAAGATATTCCAATACAATCTTGAAATGTGGCAATCAATCATTTATCAGATCAATACGATAGCTTTTTCATTTGCATTTTTACAGAATGCCTTGTTCAATGTATGGCTAAACTTGGACGTGTGTTCAAGCCCTGGAAATAGCATCTCTAGAGAAAAAAATAGGAGTGAGGCTACATACATCACCCTCCCGGAAGGCTGCAAAATACAAGAAGCTTCATGTACTGGATTTCCTAATAGTTAACTGGAGCTATCATTAAGCATTGACATTTAATATTTTAATGATTGTGGTCGACTAAGAATAATTATCTAAGCCCAAGGTTAATTGTCCAAACAGAAAAGGTGTTCTTTGAAATCTGAACATGTTATCCGTATTGATAAAATGAAGACTATATCAAGAAAAATTCAATCCAGCTCATCAAAGCAGATGAGCTTGAGAAGATATTCCTGTCTACAATCCAATCTGCCGCAAGGAACCTGAAGAGTTTAAAGCAAATCATTTACCTTGACTTTCAACTTCAGATACGCAAAGTTGGTGTAAGTTTAGATATGAATTAATGAATAGGGAAACCAATAACATAAGGCCGTTTGATTTACAAGTTAATTACAATTTCGTAGCACTGATTTATGAAGTTGAGTTTTAACTAACACTGGAAGCAATTCTCATCGTAAACAGCACTAAATTATTTTACTTTAGCATCCAAAATGACTACATAAATATATCATACCTAACAATCCATTAGCGCAAGATAAGGGCTAAGGGGTGAAAAAAGAAACAGGCTAAAGTACTATGATCAATTGATTCAATTACTATCTAAAGGTTGAAGAACATCAAACAACAAACAAATTTGCTAATGAAGAACCAACTGATTGTAATTGGTTAGTGTGCGTACCCTTATCGTCTATACAGTTTCCATCAATGTCAAATGAACAGCGAGCGTAAAGCCACAAATAATTTCATGAATATGTTCTCACATTCACGTTACATTTATTATATCATTACTACAATTTAAAAAAATTCATATAAGACATACCATATATGCCAAAGCAATAATTAATAAATAAAATTTGTAAAGGAGCTCTAGAGCACAATTACCTTCATTTGTGTCATCGAAAACACTCTCCGCGCAAGTTTGCTTTTTGTTTCGACCCTCCTTGCCGGAATCAGAAGTTCTTCGAACTCCATTAGTTCTTTTATCATATACACTCTTGTCCCAGCCCTTTTCAGGCAAAGATTTCTCTATTTCATTAAATTGTAAAGATTTCCTAGGACCACATCTAACTGGAAATGAAGAGCAACTATAATATCTGCTTTTCAAACAAAGAATTGTTGTACTTCTCTTCACCCTAAAAATTCAAACTTCATTTACCACCACAAATATAAAAATTCCACATCTAAAAAAAAATTCAACTGAACAATACCAAAGATTTGAATCAAATCAAAGCTTTAAACCCTAAAATATCAAAATTTTAATCTACTACAACAATTAGGAATGTATAAACTTCCACATGATAATACCCTACTATTTATAGTCTATTTGGGAGAGGAAAAATAAAACCCTACAATATCGAGCTTGAAATTGTATTAAATTAAACACAATAACATTCATTATAGATAATATACTAAAATTTTATAATTTCCAATATTTTCCTTCATTTCTCCAGAGCACATTCAAAGGAAGTGAGAGATCTAACCATGGGATGTAGAAGATGCGAGATTGAATGTGAGGAGAGATTTTCGATGCCAGATTTCCCACCAAAATAGCCATATCCAAGGTTGTTAAACTCAGCAATTCCAAGTAGAATTGGAATTTGGAAAGGGCCTGAGAAATTGTAAGATTTTTATGACTGACTTAGAAAACCTTTAAATGAAATCAAATCATATGATCTATAGATAAATCCAACATCCAACTTAATATGCAACCACATAGAAAAAGAAAAAAAGAAATTAATGGAAAACATTAGACCATAAAATTTTTCTTCACTACTTCAATTACTTCACGCTGCTATACTTCTGTGTTTTTATAAGAAAATGAAATGGCACGTAAACTAACAAAAATTAAGAAAAACCTCGTATTATTACTTAACACAAAAAACTAAGCTTCATACTATTAATTCGTCATCTATGAGCAACGGAAGAAGAAATTAAGGGAAAAGAACAAGAAATTAAAACCGAAATCCACCTTGTAGCGACCTGAAATCAGCAGAGAGAACCAAACTGTTGCAGCCACATCTCAACGAAACGGTCGTCACCTGCTCCAACCGTGGACGACGGCGTTGGCTTTGGATTTCTAGTTATCAAAGCTCCGAAGACCAAATAGTCGAAGCCCTAAATTGACTGTCGAGTGTCTCTAACATTTGAGGAGGAGCGTGGTGGAAGAATTCGATTTCCATGGTTCTTTAACCATTGTTCCGACTGGTTCAATAGTTGTTACGTGAGTTCCGACCCCTTCAACTGTCAGTTATGACCAGATGGTTGCATTGGTTACGATTCCAAATTTTAGGAAAATAAAACCGAACCCGTGTTCACACATTTACGTGTACAGTTATGCATTGTGAATCCTCATTTTTTTTAAAATATCCAAAATGATTTTTATTTTTTAGAGTGACAACTTAATTTATTTTTAATTAGGTTAAATTAAAAAAAAATTATAAATAATTTCATTTTTTGATTAATTAGCCCAATTAATAAACAACTAAATTAGCGAATTTAAGGATGATTGATCATGTTATAGACTCAATTTTAGATTAGTTTATCAATGTTTAATGTCATTCGAATGATTAATTAAAAAGAAAATTAAAAGGAGTTTAAGAGAAACTGAAATAAGGAGTTTTCAACTTTTAGCATGCTATTTAAAATTATACCCCAAACATGACCACATATTCCCTTTTTATGAAAAATCAAAGCCGATGTAGTTCAGAATTTCAATTAAGGCAAGAAGAAGAATGTTCTATGCATGAGTGTGAGTTATATTTTTGCACCTTCGACGACTTTAAAGATATCGTTTTAGCCAAAATTAAAATGTTGGTTGCTTTGTAGCAAAATAGGTAAAGTGGACACTTAGTGCCAAAGAAGTGTATATGAGGACTTGATAAAAGAAGAGTTTAGAAGCATACCTGGTTAAGTCTTCAACCGCTTCGAAACTTCAGATTGTCTCCTTCAGGAAAATCCTCCAAAACGCTTAGGAAATTCGCCTAAAGCTAGAGTCTTGCTCGAAAATTGCTATAATATTTGATAATAATAATAATGATTGCTTGTGATTGTTCCCTGAAAGTGGTGAAAAGGACTGCTATTTATAAGCAAAAAATGACTTTCCGGAGGACAAGCAGTGGCAGACAGAGGGCACCAGTGCCAGCAGACCGGTGGTGGTGAGCGGTAGTCAGTGGTCCATGGTTTGACTTTTATTTTTTTTTGTTCAAACGGATTTTCATGCTTCTCCACAACTTTTCGAGCTTCTTCAACCCCATATCAATAATGAGCACATTTTTCCAGACATCTCAAGTACCATATTGATATACTTTGGAACCAAAGGAAAATGATTTTCAGCCCGGCTTGACTATTTGCAATCCCGAAAAACTTCATTCACATCGCGTGTGTTGAAATTTTTATCATAAAAAAACTTCATTGATGAGTGGACCTTTTGGCTTATGGAGTTAGGTCCAAATGAGATTAAGAGGTTCATTTTCTGGTACAATATCACCAACTTCATTCAGATGAGCCATGGGTACACGAGGGTTTTTCTTTTAGGCCTTTCATATTGTACCTGTTATACTGCTTCTAGAGTTCTGCAACAGATGGGGATTGACCAGATTGTCCCTTTTGAAGATGGACCTACTGCTTCTACTCCCATCTTAGCTGGAGTTTCCCAAGTCATTCTTGATTTAGGTTAGAGATTTCCAAATGATGCAGTCTTTAGCTGATTCTTTGTAAGTACAAACTTGTGAATACTTGAATTTTGAGGCTCGGAAAACCGAGTCCGGCAAACAATCGAGCCGGACCGGGCATCATCGGAAAACAGTATCGAAAGTATGCCTTCATGGTACTAGAAATATCCGGGATTTTATGAGGATCACAGAAATACCCTAGGAAAACCCATCGGAGTCCCGGAATGTCCCGAAAAGGCTCCGAAATGAAAAACGCGCGAGTTGCGAAGACGGGGCAGCCATGGGCACCCTCTGGAGGCAACCCCCAACCGCCCTCGGTTGACTTTTAGCTGAGTTTAGCCTTATAAATACCCCCAAAGCTTCATTTTCCTCACACCTTGAGTTGTGTTGACAGCCGCTCTCTTCTCCATTTTTGCCTACGGTGATTCTTCATCTCCAGGCAATTCTTTACTGCTTTCTGCATTGCATTGCTGTGATAACTTGCATTTGCATACATAAACACATAGTAAAATAAATCCAAATCAAGCGGACGCCAACTACCTCAGGTATGTTTCGAAACTCAATCTCTTTGATTTAATCCTCTCCTACCTCTTCTTCTACCATGCATACATGACATATTGCATTGCATAAACACACTTTTTGGCTATTACGCCACATAAATCACTTATTCTAGTCGTCGCGCCACTTAAATCAAATCTTTCGACCCCCGCGCCGCTCAAATCACTTTTTTGGCTATAATGCCTAAACAAACACACTTTTCAGCCGCAGCGCCATATCAAATCAACTCTTTTGGCTATAACGCCTAAATAATCAACCTTTTTTTGCCGCAGCGCCACACTAAAATACATTTTTTGCCCCAAGGCCTAACAAACCTCTGTTCCCCAGTGGAATTACACAAGACACACCTTTTGACCATGGAAGTCATAAAACTCCTTTTTTTTTTGCCACAGCGCCTACAAAATACAATTTTCGACCACAGAAATCATAAAATTCCTTTTTTCGGCCACAGCGCCTACAAAATACAATTTTCGACCACGGAAGTCATAAAACTCTTTTTTTCGGCCACAACGCCTACAAAATACAATTTTCGACCACAAAAGTCGATAAACTCTTTTTTTGGCCACAAGGCCTATATTTCGATCATCGGATGTTGATAAACTCCATTTTGGCCTCTAGGCCTAAAATCACATTCACACACTCATGGCATGCATACGCATATACACCCCCTTCATCGCCTTTGAATAGGCAATTCGAACTACATTGACTTTGATATCTCATTCAAACGAGAGTATGTAGGCATATTCGAGATATAACCTCGAATAGTAGGTCTTCCCTCTTCCCTTTTCATATGATCTTTTCCAAATCTTCATTGCTACATAACATACATTTAGGAGAAAGAATGATGGATATGAATGCATGACATAACCTTTGAATCCACCTCGGGTTCGAAGACTAAAACATTTCAGCCATAGGCGATTAACCTAGAAATAGGTTAATCGCAAATCGGAGTCACTAGGGGTTCTTTCTTAATTTTTCCTCTTTAACAAAATAAACTAAGTGGCGACTCTACACACACACATTTTTCACCCCAAGTGAACATCCCCGGTCAACCGACTTCCCTCGCGGATCGGCCCGGCTGCTCGAAAGGGGTCCCCGCTCCTCCGGTAAGGGTTCACAATCCGACGACTCTGTTGGGTAAAAGACATAATTAAGGTTAAGTGTGGGTTACCATTGCATGCATATCCATCGCATTTCCCTCTTAATATTGTTTTGCAGGAACAGTTGCTTTTTCCTAAAGAAGTCTTGAAGAAGATTTGGATTTTAAAAAATAATAATAAAATGAATTGCATTTGCATATGATGTGCATTGTTTTCAAAAAAAAAAAATTGATGATGATGAGTTTTCAAGCATAAAAAATGAATTTCAAATGAATTTCTTCTCTCTCTACAAAACTTCTTATGAGTCGGGATAGCAAGTAGTGCTAGATGGGCACGTCTCTTTGATGATCGTCCACGGACAGCCAAAGCGTCCCACCTTGGTGCCGAAAATCAATTTTAATTCTTTTAGTGGTGGCCCAAAAGTAAGTCGTACCACTGGACCCACAAGAAACTATCTGTTTCACATGTGGCTAGGTATATCCTTACTCTAGGTACTCAAGGATCCCTATTAGCCACTCAGTTTTCTCATCCAAATTAGAACCTTCCCCTTAGGATACCCTTGAATGGACCATTGCATTCATCCCATGACATTAAAATAAATTATGGCGTGATAGATGTATGCATTCATACCATACATTCCACCTATAAATAGGGGGAATAAAAAAAAGAGGTAAAACTAAGAGTGAAAAAAAATGAAAATAAAAAAAATAGGAAGAAAGGAAGGAAAGATTGAATGAGGGGAATGGGAATGAATCATTAAGACTATGATATAATTGGACGAAGAGTCTACCCTACAACTTACCTTATACCTACCAAAAGAAACCTCTAATCCTTTTTCCCTTTATCCATTCAGGTACTTACCCCACAAGTGCCAACACCTACTTTAGAGTCATCAACAAGTCCTACACCTTCTCTAATGGCCTCTTTAGATAATATTAGAGCCCTGTTGAAAGAACAAGCCGATGAGATCAATGCCCAGATGGAAGTCAGAATGGAAGCTAGAATAATTGAAGCTCTAGCCAACCAGAAAGCTGCTCTTTTATTTGAGTTAGAAATTGGGGCAAAAGGAGCCTCAACTTCCGGGAAAGAATCTGCCCAAACCCCTGTCATTAATCTGGAGGACCAACCCTCTAAAACCCCTAAATCAGAGTCTCAAAAGAAGAAAGAGAAACTTGAGGCTCTGGAAAGATCTATCATTGCCCTGAAAACCCATAAAGAACTTGTGGACATGAACTCCTTGTCTTTGTTTCCCGATGCCCGACTGCCCACCAAATTCAAGATGCCCAATATGGACAAGTTTGATGGGACTTCTTGCTCTAAGACCTACCTAAAGATGTATGTGGGAGCGTTAAACCCCTTTGGGTTAAGTACTGAGCTCCTAGCTCAACTTTTCCAATAATCCCTTACTAGTACTGCCCTAAGATGGTTTGTAAGTCTGGATAGATCCAAGATTAAAATCTGGGAGGACATTTGTAATGCCTTTAATACCCAATATAGCTACAACATTAAGGTGGATGTGACCCGAAGGAAACTTAAAACCACCAAACAAAAGAACAATGAACCCTTCTCTTCATTCCTTACAAGATGGAGGGCAAAAGTCGCCTAAATGATCAACCGGCCTTCAGAACAAGAACAGGTCGATATAATCATTAAAAACCTACTCCCTGTCTACCAATAACATTTTCAAACACAATACTTACCTACCTTTCAGTTGCTCATTGCCACTGCCACTAAGGTAGAAGACCTTATACAATTGGGTCAACTCAAAGATAACTCAACTAGATATAAGAAACCACACCTTACTGGACCAAATAAAGTAAATGAAGTGGCTAGTATTACTCCAACCAATCCTTTGAACCTTATCAACAACCAACCAAGAAGAAACTATACCGATCTCGGGATGTCAATCACTTTAGTTTTCCGAGAAGCAGTGAAGGCCGGATACCTCAAACCATTGATGGCAAGGCCGCCACCCAACCCATTACCCATCAACTATAAAACCAATGAATACTGTGAATTCTACCAAGGAAATGGGCACAAAATCGAAGCCTATTGGACCCATAAGAGTCGAATTCAAGACTTGCTTGACAACGGATCGATTATACCCAAAACTAAACCAAATATCAATACAAATCCTTTACCCAACCATGGGGTAAACGCTATAACCGTTCAAGAGGAACTATTTGATCCTTTCAAGCTTTTCCTGGAAAATGAATAACATTTGTGTCTTACATTTGAATGACCTTTCTGAAGAGGTTGATGCTATAACCCAAAGTGGAAGGTAGTATGAACCCATTGTTTTGGATAAAGTTCCAAATAAACCAAGGGGAGGAACCTCTGAACCAAAAGAGGACCCAGTCCTAACCCAACTAAAGAAAACCCAAGCAACAATGTCCATATGGGAACTTTTGGCCTCGTCTTTCCCTCATCGCCAAGCTCTTTGCAAGGCGTTAAGCCAACTCCAAACATCAGTTGAAGTAAGCCCAGAAACACTTGTGACTACTTTAACCCAAGCCTCAAAAACACAAAACATTGGGTCTTAGATGAAGACCTACCAGAACATAAGGGTAATCATAATAAAGTGCTATACATCACGGTTCAAACCAGAGACAAACCTGTCTTATGTTGCTCGTTGATAATGGGTCAGCTTTGAACGTATGCCCTCTAAAGTAGCAAGCTGTTTGGGTCTGGAGGTTTCCAACTTTACACCTTCTGATCTGATAGTAAAGGCATATGACAACACCCGAAGAGAGATTTTAGGAGTTGTCACTTTATCTGTCACCATTGGGCCATCTAAAATGGAAATCCCTTTTCAAGTCATTGATGTCCCTACAAGCTTCAATCTTCTCCTTGGAAGGCTTTGGATACACCAAGCCAGGGTTGTACCTTCTTCCCTACACCAAAAAGTTAAGTTCCCTTACATGGATAAGATCATCATCATCTAAGGGGACAACTACAACTAGCTTAGAAGCACCAAGGATCAGTCTCTCCTTGAGGTTAATCTTGAAAATTCAAGCCTAACCCTCTCTGGATTCCAGTATGACACCATCCAATGCATAGAAGGCGGGGTGTCAAGTCCTTATGTTCTCTTTGATTTTGGGACATTAAAAATCAATTGCATAGTAAAGTTGATGTTGAAAATGTCCTATCTCCTTGGGATAAATATGGTTAAGTCTGGGAAAACTTATCCTTCAGTGCCTGCCTGGGAAAGTCCGGTTGCCAATGGTACTTTCGTTAGGATATGAGCCAATAGAAGAAAACCTAATGGAAATGGACCTTAAGCCTAAAAAAGCCCCTGGTTCACGCAAAAGGGACATCACAATGCGTCCCTATTTTAGAACCCTCAATGGCTACTTTGTCAAGCTGGGAACAACAATTCCTTATTGTGGTTTCCAAGAACCTTTCTACTACCCTAAAGCCCGAAAGATGCTACCAGGAATAGAACTTTTTACTAATGTGCTTAAAAAAGAGCTTGAAGAGCCATTTATCTAAAACATGGAAGACTTTATGCAACCTAGTCTCTTTGATGAAGTTGCAGTAATTTCAAACTCTGAAGAACTCCCAAATCCAGTCTATCTGATCAAGTCGGCTCAATAACCTTTGGCCAACTGGTATACTGAGAAGGAACCACCTATTATCCAATCCAGTGTCGATCCACGTCCAGAGTCTACCCTTGTAAAGCATGAGTCAGACCTTAGTGTCCCTAAGTCTGATCCAAAATCTCTTGAGTCTGTCAATCCAAACCTAGAGTCTACCCTTGTACAACTTGAGTCAAGTCTTGAATCTGATGTAACTCTTGAGGATAATTTCCTCCTTTCCAATAATAATACTCCAATTTTTTATTACCTCGTTTGTCAACCTTCTCAAGTACATTCTGATAGAAATAATAAAGAAAAAATAGAAATAAAAGGAACAAAAGAACAAATAATAATTGGCAAATAAAATGAATATACAAACATTGCATGTGATTGTACACCTAAAGATCAAATTGCTGGGTGCCTCAAGAAGTTCGCCGACTGTTTCATGTGGAAGCCGAGCGACGTTACGGGGTTAGATCCAGCCATTGTAGTGCACAAGATTCCAAATTTTCCGGGGGCAAAGCCGGTTAAATAGAAGTTGAGAAGAATGAAGCCAGAATGGTCCTTGAGAATTAAGGAAGAAGTAACCAAACAGTTAGATAATAAGTTCATAGAGCCCATTACTCAAACTACTTGGTTAGCCAATATTGTGCCAGTTCCAAAGAAGGACGGTAAAGTACGAATGTGTATGGATTACCGAGACTCGAATAAAGCCTGTCCCAAGGACGACTTTCCCTTACCACATATTAACCTACTAGTTGACTAGATAGCCGGACATGAGACAGTCTCCTTGACTGATCCGCTGTAGGGTACAACAGATAATGATGTATCATCCAGACAAAGAGAAAATAACCTTTATCATAGAATGGGGTACCTACTGTTATAGGGTCATGCCTTTTAGGTTAAAGAATGTCGGGGCAACCTATCAAAGAATGGCTACCACCATCTTCCATGACATGATCCATAAAGAAGTGGAGGTGTACGTGGATGACATAGTCATCAAGTCAAAGTCAACTGAAAGCCATGTCTATGAGTTTGAGAAGTTCTTCCTTAGACTTCGAAAATACAATCTGAAGCTAAACTCAGCTAAGTGTCTCTTTGATACAACTTTCGGGGTATTCCTAGGTCACTTGATCAGTAGAAGGGGTATTGAGATTGATCCTTCCAAGTCAAAGGCAATCTTAGAAATTCCACCTCCAAAAATCGAGAAGGAAATTCGGGGTTTTCTGGGAGACTACAATACATCAGCCGATTCATGTCACAATTGGCCGACACCTGTGGTCCAATTTTCAAGCTCTTAAGAAAAGGAGTTTCCCGAGAGTGGAACAAAGATTGTCAGAAATCCTTTGAGAAAGTTAAGCAGTATCTGCTTACTCCACCAGTCCTATAACCTCCTAGATTGGGGAAACCACTGCTGCTTTACCTATCAATAACCGATGAAGCCATGAGAGTTTTACTAGCTCAACAAGCAGAAGACTCCAAAGTCGAAAATGCCATTTACTACCTTAGCAAAAGAATGCTTGAGTACGAGCTTAAGTACAACCGGATTGAAAAGTTATGTTTGGCCTTAACTTGGGCTTGCACAAAGCTATAGCATTACCTCTCATCTTACACCATTTACGTCATTGCGGAATCGAGTCCCTTGAAATTCCTTATGGAAAGGCCGGTTTTGGACAGTAAAATGGCTAAGTGGGTGTCAGTGCTCGCAACCTTTGATCTAAAGTTCATCCAAAGAAAAACAGTTAAAGGTAGAGCCATAGCAGACCAGTTGGCTGAGTTACCCGTTACAGATCAAATGCAAGAGATAGAATTCTCTGATGAAGATCTCTTGAATGTAGATAACGCCCCTTAGGAAATGTACTTTGATGGCGCCTCACACCATCATGGTAATGGGATTGGAGTAGTATTCAAAACTCCTTGTGGAGAATACATCCCAATTGCAGTTAAACTAGGCTTTAATTGTACCAACAATGAAGCAGAATATGAAGCCTGCATAAAATGGTTGGAAGCAGCCCAAGACCAAGGAACAAGAAGTTTAAAAGTCTTCGGTGACTCCAAATTAATAGTCCCCTACCTTCGACGCCTGGATAAATTAGCTCGGCAATTTGATGATTTGACCTTTGATTACTTGCCAAGGACTAAGAATCGGTTTGTTGATGCCTTAGCCACTTTGGCCTCCATGATGGATGTCGGGGAAGGAAAAATTATCCGACCACTGACAGTTCAACTTCAAGAACAGCCAGCATCCATAATGCACATGGTAGATGACAAGCCATGGTATGGGGATATTCTGAATTACCTCAAACATGAAAGGTATCAGGAAGGTTCATCCAAAATCGGCCAAAGGACCTTGAGACAATTAGCAACCAGCTACATCCTCATTGGAGATGTACTTTACAAAAGAACTTGGAATGGCATCCACCTGAGGTGTGTAGACGAGGCGAAAGCCGAATCAATCATGGAATCCGTACATGGTAGAGAATCCGGTCCACACATGCATGGAATGGCACTGGCTCGAAAAATCATGAACCTGGGTTACTATTGGCTGACTATGAATGCAAATTGTGTGAAACACGCATAACGGTGTCATGAATGCCAGATTTTCGACAAGCTCAAAGACAGCTCCATACCGCTCTGAATCCTATTTCTTCACCATGGCCCTTTGCCACTTGGGGAATTGATGTGATTGGAAAAATTCACCCAAAAGCCTCAAATGGCCACCAATTCATTTTAGTAGTCGTGGATTACTTCACCAAATGGGTTGAAGCGGCCTCTTATTCACTCTTGAATGTCAGAATAGCGCAGTTCGTCCGTACTAACATCTTATATCGGTATGGAACACCATTTGGAATCATCACTGATAATGGAACCCATTTTCAAAAGGAATTTGCAAGCTTATTGAATGATAAGAAAATCCAACACCATAAGTCTTCTCCTTAAAAACCTCGGACAAACGGGGTTGTAGAAGCTACAAATAAGTCTATTAAAGTCATTCTGCAGAAAATGATTCAAAACCACAAAAGCTAGCATGAATAGTTACCTTATGGGGTTACAGAACTGCCATCCGAACACCCACTGAGGCAACCCCGTACTCCTTGGTATATGGAATGAAAGCAGTACTCCCCATTGAACTCGAAGTTCACTCAGCCAGAGTCATCCAAGAAAGCCAGATCGCTCAGCAGGGTGTGTCTTCTCAACTTCTCAATTGGCCATGCTTGAAAGACAAATCAAGCCGGTATTCAAGAAAAGTTTGGACATTTGAAGAAGTCAAAGCTATAAATAGATTCTTCCTATTTGAAAAAAAAAACTGAAGAAACAGTTCAGTCATTAAAACCCAAGTCCGCTTTATCTAAACTTCGCGGGATTTCTATCAGCACAATGCAATCAATGCAGCTCATCTCCTCGATTTGCCTAATCAGGGGGCAAAATTGCAGATCTTCAAAACTGGATCATTCTTAAACAGAAAACCTGCCAAGAGGGGGAAAAACAAGGGTCAGTATCTTGAGTCTCACCTATTAGAGATAACAAAATCATTTTCTGCTTACATTGTTTGGGCAATATCTCAAGCAGCTAGTCTTGACCTCCTGCTTTACCAAGGGACCATATACAAACCTCCTCAAAAGAAGGCACATTCCCTCCATCATAACCCAAAGAAAAAAAAAGCCTCAAGTTCCTAAATTTCATACAAACCTTTATGAAAATCTCAATCCACTACTACCCCTCGTAGAGTCGTCAAAACAATCAAACCCCTCATAGAGTCGTCAAAACAATCAAACCAAAACACCTCTTACTATACTCTTATGTCATAAAACATGCCTTTTTTTGTGACATCCATATCATGTTGCTATCTCTGTTTTAAACTCTTTAACATATGTACATTCACAACATACATATAACAGCATATGACATCTTTTCTCTATTACCTTACTTTAGGTTAAACTGGTCATTCTCTGTACTATAGGCATATATAAACATAGCATACTTTACATATATCAAAACATGGATAAAACAACAGTTTATCCAAAAGGCTATAATAACATAGCCCCATATATTTACATGCCAAAACATATATAATTATGCTTACATCACAAAGCATAACAAAAACTATATGCAACATGTACAAATAAATTGTGAAAGGAGAGAGGCCTAGACTTCAGCTGAACCGACCTGTGCATAGACGAGTGAAGCGTTAGTACTTCACTCGGACTGCTGACCTGAAACATATATTGCGATTTGGTGAGTCGCATACTCAGCAAGTATAAATCACATTTAAACAATATCAACATATAAGGCAATTTATTCAAAGCATATCAATAAGTAATGAACTTAAATCATATTTATCATATAAAATCATCTCTGTATGCATACAATACTATATGTCATGTTTTCTCTGTTCTTTAGTTTGTGATTTATCGACCAAGTGTTGCCCCAGGAATTTCACCTCAAACGGTTCTCTAACTAGATCCAGTAAATGAGGAAAACCCGGATTGCCGTTGGTCAAACCTCTCTCTGTAAGATGCGAAGATCAATTTGTAAGATCCGAAGATCACTCTATAGCATATAAGACCCGTAGGTCTTTCTATATCATATAGACCCGTAGACCTCTCTATAAAAACCCGTAGGTTTTCTCTGGTGAAATTTGCAAACACTGGCTAGGATAATCACAACGCCTGTAATTTAGTCCTGTGGAATGCATTTATGCAATATACATTTCATAGCAATATCTCTCATATCAACATATAGTCGGGCTTCAGTACTGGTGAAAGCAACATATATATATCTTTATATCAAATCAAATAACTCAACTGGTCGGATTTCAGTACCGACTCAGGAACCAAAAACAAAGCAATTCATATATCATATATCTCTGGTTGACCGGGCTTCAGTACCGGTCCAAACAATTCAATAAAACTATAACATTTCACTTTTCATATATCACAGTTTACCGGGCTTCATTTCCGGTCCAAAACAATCTTATATAGCATATTAAGTGTGACGCCCCCGACCTAAGTCTTATGTCATTTTGACGTCATTACATGCATTTTGTGCATTTTTGATTAAAATGCATTATAGTTTGAAATGATATATGATATGAAAATTAAGTAAATGATTTGGATATGTTTTGAATATGTTCCCGCTGGGCCGACCTGTGCACGAAAGGCGAGTGAAGCCTCAGTACTTCACTCGGACTGCAAACCTGAAACACATATTGCGATTTGGGTGAGTCGCATACTCATGTAAACCACAACGAAATCAAATAAGCACTTAAAGGCAATTATTCCAAATAAAACTAAACATTAACTTATAAATCTCAAACCTGTTTAATCATGACAGCACCTCTGTCAAATATCCAACTGTGTGCTATAAACATCACTAATATATATATAACCACATCGGTTATATAATCCATCTCTATATAACAAC
>CANUEY010106963.1:0-15521 GCA_948099555.1 Croton setiger
AGGAAAGGAAGATATGTAGGCTTTTATTTAGGATATGTTTTAGCTAAAGCTTTCAATATATATATACAGAGTTGTATATGCTATTACACACAGAAAAATAGAAACGGGCTTCCACATTCAAATTTAATTGTTTTGTTTCAAGGAGGCTTACAATTTTATTTGCTTATTGTTCAGCAATATGACTTTCTATATGGTTCCAAGCACATCATCATTAATTAATCTTTTGCATACGAGGATATTCCTCAGAGAGAGTATCATTTAAATTGTCTTTCCAGTCTTGATCTTTATGATCTTATTCTTTATATCTCCATAAATCTCTCTACTTATCTTCACAGCTCATCTAAATCATTCAAAACGCTCATATTTGAAGTCTTCCAATTTGGGCTTATAATTAAGCGGAGAGATGAGCTTGCTATGTACCTTATTATGAATTCTATTGAGCCTTATTGATTTTCTTTTAGGTGTAATCCTGGGAAGTATCCCATTTTTCTAATCATGGGTTAATTCATTCTAGCTCAAATGTCTCATACTTGTAAGGCAAATTTTTAGTCCTCGTCTCACCTTCCACCATCAAAACAATGTCGAATTGAAATCCTTATATGGATAAGTGCTTTGACTCTTATTTGATCTTTAATATGAGCACATTAGATGGTAGGTTATTATCCCTATGTGGGTCACCTCTTATAACCATTATCGCAATCCTATGTAGGAATTTAAGCTTTAAATGTAGTGATGAAAGTGCAACATTTTCACATGTAGCCAAGGTCTTTTGATGAGAATGTACCTGATCTAATGATCATATCCAGTGTTGTCAAACCCTTTGATGATCCGGTTTGTTCGCACCCAGTCTTATGTGCCCAAATGCATTTAGTAGACATGTGTTCAATGTATAACCACTCTTAATTAGTACTAATTAGATTCTCTTACCCATTAAGATAACTATAATGTATACTACATCATTATTATTGGTTTCCTTTGCCATTATATCCATATTTATAAATGTTATGGCCTTAGTTTTTGTTGCATTTGTTAAAGTGACTACCAATGCTTTAGGAGTGATACTAACTGGAGTTTTAGGTTTGTTAAAGATATCACAAAAAATCTCATCGGTAGGACATTAATGCAACTACATTAGACCAGATTGAAGTTTTCTCAATGTTTTCAAGCTTATTCATTGGTGGGCTATATCTCACTTTTAGGTCATGCGCTAGTTCTTATTTAAGATCAATTGCTTGCAGCTGATGCACTAACTCATCATAATATTTATTCAAAGTCAAGAATGCAATAGTAAACGTTTTTAATTTTAAACATAAGTAGAGAACCTTCGCTCGATTTCACAATCTTGAACATTTACTATTGGCATGCTCGTATATTGTAGATTTTCTTTTTAATGGCAAGTTCGAAGTGAATATGTTTACATGGTTCAATAAAAGGTTAATGTTGAATTTTCCTTTTTCTTTAGCATTATAGATCCATTTTTTACCATGTCTTAAATCTAAGGTCTCAAAGCCCAACAAGCCTCCGTGTTATGTTGGTGATAGTCACAGAACTTATGTATCTCAAAGACTCATGGTAATGGGTCAAGTAATAGCCTCAGCTTTAAAGGCTAAATGAGTTTAGATTCTAAGTTCTAAAGCTTTCTTAAAGACTATAATCAATGGATCCCCAACTTAGAGAAGATTCATCTCAATCTTTCTTCTACTAGCTTAACTAGAGCTTTAAGGGCTTCAATGGCAGTAATTTCACTTACTTTAGTATCATTTTGAGAATTGTTACATCTTTAATACTTGGTAGTGCCGGTTGGTTTGCTTTAAATTTGTATATTAGTGACTAAATTCTTTATCTTCAATGGCAATCAACATAGTACAAATGGATAAATATTTTGTCTGAAGGTAATCTCTGTAATTTAGAAACAGATTATTAATAATAATATTCTGTTTGTTCTTCCTTTTAGGCAATTCTAAGCGGCCTTTGCTCTCTATCTTGTTTAGAAATTTGAGAAAGATTTATTGCTTTGTTGTTTAATCATCTCTAATACCCTTCTAATGACATCCACTAAAGTATTAGCTATCTTTCTTTTCAAAGAATTGCATATTGCTCCTATGAGGTCTTCTTAAAGTTGTCCAAATTTATGAAAAATATGAGGGTAATCCAATTAAAGATTGTTGGAATAGTGAGGCCAACAACTTATAGTTCAACCCCTATTGGTATAATACCCTTATATGCATTTTGAGATGGGTCTAAAGGCATCTTATTCCAATAAATTCATCCAATCTGGCATCCTAAACTTGGCTAGTAGTCTTGCTTCAAGACATAAGGACAAAGAGCTCACATTTATCACTTCCTTATAAGTATTAAAGGAGTGACAGATCTTTCCAAGTTTCAATATTAACTTGAAGATCATTGGTTAGTGCAGTAGGAATAACTATAGTTGGAGTTATTGCCATACAAGATTACTAGAGAAGAGGAACTACCAGTAAGGGCTAGGATAAGGTCTGTCTTGAATCTTATTTCTACTGCTTTTTATTAACAGATGCAATTCAAAGTTTGACATTGATAAGGATGATTAGTTATAACGGTGTATTTAAGAGTTTTTTATCTTATTAGTAACTTAGTTAGGATCGTATTTTACTTGTATTTTGGATGAAGTTATCTTAAGAGAATTTTAGCTATTTAAATAGTCTTACTATGTAATCTTATTATTATTCAAAAATACAAACTTTGTTTCAATTTTATCAATTCAATCTAGTTCTTTGTCCATATATGATCTTAAAGTTTTCAGAGTCTGAAAAGTTGTGGCGGGCTGCCGTACGCCATATTCGGGTTGAAAAATGATATCTAGGAGGAAAAATCAATTTGTTTGACTGAGATTTGACTTGAAACGACGTTCGTTCGAAAGACTGTAAAAAACGATGTTCGGTTTGAAAGACTGTAAAAAACTGAGCTGGCATGCAGAAGTAGCAAATTTTGGTATTCACACTATCCACATATGGGTTTACATGAAAAAGAAAAAGAAGGAAAAAGTGAAAGAAAAAGTCTATAATAGTTTCTTTCGTCCGAAACTTTTATTTACTCTCTTGTCGTGCACCGGTTGTTTGTACAATGATTTTTGTACTACTATTTTTTGTGGACTCTCAATTTTTTTTTTGGCATATTTCTATTTTTTATGATTTAGTGTCATGTTAGGATGCGGAATAATATGAAATATAAACAGCTTTTCTATTTTTCTAATGAATTGGGATTTTTTTTTTTTTTTATGGAAAGAGAATTGGGATTGAATGGCTTGAAAATAATTGCATATTGAAATTAACATCCAATTATCTTCCCCCTGTCGTAGATTTTGTTCATGTCGGTCGCCATTATAAATCTTTCGATGACTGAGATCTCCTATCCAGTAAGACATTGATGTAATAAATATAATTAAAAGAAATTATAAGCAGTGTTAAATATTAAAATAAACAAATATAAATCATTTTAATTGATATAAACAAATTATAAACTGCTATAAACCAATTGCAAAAATGGTAAATTATGTATAAACAAAGTGCAACATCGAATTTTCTTTCTAAGGATGTAGGATTTGCTTATGTTGGTCGCTGTTAAGGATTTATCTACAATCGGAAACCTCTCCGACAAGATATTGAGGTATTAAACATAATTAAAACAAATTATAGACAATACTAATTATTAAAATGAATAATAAAAAATGTGAATATTAAAATGACTAATTAATAATATAAAAGAAATATAAATAAATTATAAATTACTAAAAACAAAGAAACAAATTATTACATATAAACAAAAATAAAAAGAAAATTTAAAGTGAATAAACAAAAATAATTGAATAATGATAAGAAGTATAATAAAATTATAATTGAATAAGATGTGATTTTAACACAAGCTAATTGATTTTGTGCAAAATGAATCCATCACACATTTTCTTTTATAGACAATAGAGTTATTTTATTAATTAAAATTATAACTAAACTAATACATATTAGTTGAGTTCTTGCCATATGTACATCATCATTCATTTATAAGTTTATGGGTGTGCACGGGCATATGGACTTTGACATGGTATCACAATCATTATTCTCAAGTGAGCCAGATCTTGGGGCAGGCTTCATATGACTTAAGATGATGAAGATGCCAATAGGTTTGCCTTATAAGGCCAATTGATGGAAAATTTTAACCAATATGCATAAGGCAGATGTTTTAGCAAGTTTCAACTGATTTTTAATTTCCCTTGAGTGAGTATGTTGGGAGTGTAATCTTACTAATAAAAGAAATGTGATGCGCTTTATAATTGAATGTGATATGGTATTAACTTAACCAATAATTCATGTAACATGAGTTCATCGCTTACTCACTTATAAGTGTAAACGAGCTTTTTGGGCTTTTACAATATCAAAATCGAGTGGAAGAATAGTATCTAACGGATAAGATGATTGAAAAGATCAAGTAGAGTGAATATAAAGATTTTATAAAAAGGAAACAGAATAAAAAACCCTAGCGCTCCATTTTGTGTCATTTGAATCAAACATAGAAAATATGAAAATTCTGTATATATCTCTCTCACATTCATATGGTCCATGTAGTAGTGGAGCCCTTTGTCGACTTATAATTCTATAAAATTTGTCTGAATAAGAGGATGATATAAAAGAAGTATACGTCACTTTGTAGGACCTTCTTGAAGGCAAAAGCTTAAGTAATAAGCTTGATGGAATAAGAGACATACTCATTAAGGCAACCACCACATTTCATTCTTGCTTTTTTTAAGCCAATACCAATGGACTTATTCTTTATTTCTTCTTTTCTCTCATTTTCCCACCTCTTTAAGTGCCATTTTCTTTACTTTGGAAACCTTTTTTCTTACCCACCAAAAATTTTAAAATACCTAAATAACTTTTGCCAACTGCTAATCATAAATCTTTCTCAAGATATGGGGTTTTTTATCTTTTTCTGAAGGATTTTTTTAATTTGGTTTTCTTGTTTTCTTTTCTTCTTCCAATAATGGTGATTTTTTATTTTTTTAAACTAGATTTGTGCATGGCCCCTCCTTTCTTTATAGATAAAGTTTTTTAACATTATCAAGCATATTGCCTTTGACAAGGTTTCCCTTTTTCCATTAATAATTGATCAACGATATAATGGATGATAATCTCATAACCCCACTATCTAAACATGAATCTTTCTTGTTAATTCAAGTTGTAAATTATGGATGCAAATATTTTGGTAGGCCATACAACAAATAAGCTATACCACAAAAGATGATCCTCTAATTATTAAATCAGTAGAATGTTTATAATAATATACCATAATGGCAAATAAAAGAACTCAAAACATAAAATTAATTTTACTTGAATATGATCCTTTTGACCGACCCAAATCTTAAAGAACTTGGGTAAATGGAGTTATATGTATGTATGTATGTTACCTCTCTTAGCAAGTTCATGCCCACTACAAATCACCACTAAAAGGGTGAATATAAAGATAATATGGAACATTAATTTAAATCTTTTGAGTTGTAATATGTATAGTCGTGAATTGGAATCTATTTCAGCTTATAGCATCTGGATTCCTCCTAACCACTTCACACATCAAAAAAGATAAGAAAAATAAAATGATTTTGTTAATAATGCAAACATTTATTTGATAATGAAACTCATGTGTCAATAAAAATTATCTAACAGAACTTCTATTTTTAAAAGATTTCTTAGGATATCAACATTAATATTGTTACTTGATTAAATGGTTTAAAAATATTATATTAGAGAAAAATTTTTCAATGTGAATTTTATAAATAAACTTTTAACTATATTATTATTCACATCTTTTATTTTATTTGACATGTCAACTAAATCACGGGGACAATTTAATCGAAAAATGTCAATTTTTTTAATTTCATTTTAACAGAATGACATTAATTTAAAATATTAGATATATATCAATTTTTGTCGCATCAATATTTATAATTATAGATATGGTGCAGATAAATGAATATATTTACCATTTAGATATTGATAAAAATATATATTTACTTTATATATAATTTAATATTAATATTTTTCAGTAAAACAAAAATATCATATTTACTTAATATTTAAAAAAATATAACATTTAATAAAATATTAAAATTTAGCATATTAAAATCTAAAGAATTAAAGAATATGAATAGATTATCATACCAAGTTCTTCCAGTGATATATGATGGATATTGCTTACTTATGTATGATGGATAACGGGGAAATTGTAAATTTATATATATATATATATATATATCTATTAAGCGGTTGAGAAAGAGACTAGAGACAATAGTTGTGCAGTTTATATCTGATTCTGCTGTATGTGAAACTCTATTAGCCATTAAAAGTACACTTTTCCCTGCAAGCAACCGGTTCGGTTTGTGAAGAGGAAAATAAAGGAATGAGGAATAATATATCGTTACACATATTCTTGGGAACCAAACAAACAAAAACATAAAAAGGAACAAAAAAAAAAAAGAAATTCTGTTTCTGTTCTAATCAATGTATGTATAAAAAGTGTTACTTGATCAGATAATAATGGAAACACAAAAAATAAATCAAATTAAGAAGAAAATAAATTAAATTAAAGAAAAAAAAAAAAGGAGGATAGAATGTTTGTTTTTGGCATCTACAAAAGACAACATAAGCATGGAGACAAAGTTTCCACACTCCCTTTTGCAGACTTTAAGAAAAGAGCAGATAACAAATGGATCTTTTCCTTAAGGTCACTGTCCATTTCATCTTTTGATTTAATTTTTACTGTTTTTCTAAGAAAAATAAATAAAATTAGATGGGTTTTTGCATGAAAGTAAGGGAAATCTGGGATCTTGAAAGGTGCTCATTGCATATAATGTAAGTATCGAAGAATGAATAATGAGTCTCTTTTGCTTTTTAGGTTTGTGTAATAATGGTGTTATGCTATTTATGATTTGAAAGTGATGAGTGAGGGATCCAAGGAAATATGAGTAAGTTTGAGTTATGTAAGAGAAGAGAAGAGACCCACCATAACCATTTTTGTGTTTCTGCTTTCTGAATTGTATTAAGATTGTGTAGTAGTGGCAGTAAGAATTTGCGAAGACTCGGTCAAAAAGCCATAACTACATGTATATTTGATTAATTTTGGAGTTGGAGAGAATGGAGATCATATGGTTGCTTCTTTTCATGATTGATGAGTCATTTTCCTTGAGCAACTTGTTTTAAATTACTTTCAACATGTGGCATTCAATTTTTTATTTCTTTCGTGCCACTTTTGAATCAAGGACCAAACTAACCCATAGTTCCTGTTTTGTTGAAAAATTATGATTGATTTGGTGCATGAGTGAACTGGATAATAAGTATGTCTTTTCCAATTTTTAGATAAAAGGTTAAACATTCTTGATTTGATTTGGGGAAACCACTTTTTAGTAATTATTAAAAATCAAAACCAAGCAATTGAAGAATCCAGTTTTAGTTGATCATGTCAATAATCAGCACTCGGTAAATCAGATATTGCTATCGATAATGAATTGTAGAAATCAGTAATTAGTGATATTTTGTACCGAATTTATCTAAATAGTTAATTTATGATGTTTTGATATAATTAATATGTAATCTATAGGCTACACAAATCATAATTTAATATTTTTTAAATTATATTCAAAAATTTATCCAGGTAAAAATTAGTATTAATACCACCTCTATTCTCTTTTAATAGATACTTTAGGATAAAATGTTCTAAAATTGCTATTTTGGTAGAATTAAGATCATTCCCTTTGTTATTTATTGGGTTGGGTTGGAAAAAAATAATTATTTTAATTTTACCCTTTGTTTATGTCAAACTGATACAAGATGGTAGAGAATGTGAAGAAAGTGTCTAATTTCTAACAGAGGATACATGAGTCACTGTTATAGATTGTTTAAATGAAAAACTACAAATAACATATTACGCTAACTGTTGTAAATAACATGAAAAGTGCGCACAACAAATTAAGCCAATTATGAAGAAAATGGTGTATAATTGATCATATGTGTATATGCAAGGTGGTATTATACTTTTTGCACTAATATTTTAAAAATTGGTTACAATCAAGTCACAAAACATGCTCAATTCTCAATAACGAATCTATTTTTTAAAGTGGGAAAATAAAAGAATTAAACGTCGAATTACACAAAATTAATTAGTGTGCACTCTACTCAATTTTGTATAGTTTAGGAGTGAAGATTAAAGGAATAATGAAAATTTCATTTCCCCTTTATAAAAAGAGGGCATATTTTAAAAATTGATCATTTTTTAAAAATTAATTGTGACCAATTTATTCAATATTTGTGCAAAATATCTAATAACACTCAACATATGCACCATCTTGATTGCATTTTAACGATCTTGATTGCATTTTAACGATTGTGCACCATTTGCATAATAATTAATATAGTTATTATACACATTTTTATTTATTATACACTGAGCATGTAACTCTTAATCAGTTAGCCTGTTTATTCATATTTTGCATCCAAAATATTACACTACTTACCCACCTCTCCTCTTCTACAAAATGCACATCTCTGTATTCTACTGACAATTTTACTAAAATATTTATTTTACTATCACGTGCAAACAACATGTGAAAAAATTATGAAAAAAAAAGCCTTCTCTCTTATTTTTTGAGGGTAAAATGGAAAATAAATTATGGAGGAGTTTTGAGAAGAATAAGGAGAATGGAAGTAGTAATAATTATGGTTCATATTCAACCTAACCATAATTACAACCCAGCTAGGTTGAAGATGAAAAGTAATTATTTTTATTAATAATGTTTTCCCTAGTTAAAAGGACGTAATATCATGTTGTTTAGTCTATATGATTTGTTTAGTCTATAAATAAACCTAAAAATTTTTCTAGTTTTTTTTTTTTTTATTGGAGTCACTTTACCTTAAATTATGTAGTAAACTGTATATCAACATTTCATTCGTATACAACTCTTTTTATTGCAAATACAATTTATTGTAAACTTGTTGTAAATAATCTGTTAATTGTTATTGTGAGCACAACAGTCTTTGCCAAAGGTTTCTGGATCACTTAGGATTTTATTGTATTACGGCGCAAGACTTTGTAAGCTTGTTATAGATTAATTGTCGACGAACACATAGCATGTACTTCACATGCTCCTGTATATATTTCAGTGGAAAATAATATTTTTTTATTTAATTTATGTAATTTCACCTGGTATTTTATAAATGATTTAATTTTAAGTTCTTACAACGTTAATTTATTTTAATGAGCATAAACAAAGACAAGTGCAAAGTCAATAATAAAATTAGACAATAATTTATAAAATAAAGTTGTTGTTGTATTTATATAATTTTTATTTTTAAGTTGTTGAATAAAAGTAAATTGCTAGATAGTTGTTAGGAAAATTAAAATAACATTTGAAGTGTAATTTAAAATAAAAATGGATAAAAAGCTCGTGTTGTGTTATAATAATTTACTTAATTGGATTGAAAAACAAAAATAGTTCTTATGTTTTGTATTAATGAAAGATGATGAGCTTGTAATGTGAGGTGGGCTTGCGGCCTGGCGCCCATAATTAGCATAAGCCAGCTCCGCCACTGAACAAAAGAATGCATGTAAAAGGGCTTTATCTATCCAATTATGGCCTTGTTCAGTGGTGTGAGTAATGATTAATGTTTTAATCTAAATAAAACCCTAACCAACCACTATTTATTAAATAGTTAGTCACCTAGCGTTTAGTATTCACATTTTGAGAGTTAATAAAACATATTTTAACTTCCTATCATATTTATATTAACTAGTTTTTTTTATGTGGGTGGCACGTATTAATTTATTTTGTATTCTCATTATTAATATTATAATTAATTTAACCATAATAAATTTTTATATGACTACTATTAATTAATTATATTATGAATAAACAACCTAATTAAAAAAATTAACAAATTTTAAGGGCTAATCTAACTTTACTTTTGTGTTCATATTTTTCATCTTATTCTTCTGAAGAAACCCTAGCCTTTAGCCGCCACTGCCTTAACTAGCTGCCACATTCACCATCACTCCTTTATCTTGAACCTGTTTATCTTGTTCAGTGAACACTTCACTCCAACTCTATGATTTTTGTCAAAAATACGACGAAAACAACATGGAATCTCGACGACAACAAAATTCTCGATGGAAACAGCCTAAATCATATCAACTCACTGTTTTTGAATTTTTAGATGGTGGCTTCATAAAAAAAGTCATTTAAAATTTTGGTCGACTTTCGAGGGTCTAACGAATACTCTGGGGGTACAAGACAAATAGTCAGCGTGAGTTGGGCTGTAAATGAATTGAATCGAGTGAAACTTTAACCTTATCGAATTGAACCTAAAAAATGTTAATCAAGCTTGAGTTCGATCCGAGTCCGAGAATCAAGTTCATATTTGGCTCGTTAATAAATACTAAAGTTTGAGTTTAACTCCATAAGCTCAAATGCATTGGTTCAAGTTTGAGTTCGATATGCTAAAATGATGTCATTTCTCATTTTTAATTAATATTTATAAAGAAACAAGGCTCATGAACATGTTTGACAAGAAAAGTTTAAGAACATAGTCGCGAACAAATAAGCCAAGTTTGAGTTTGACTTGTTTAGTATTCGAGCTCAAAAGCTTGACTCTTTTAAATTTTGAACTCGAGATTTGTTCAAATCAAGTCATGACTGTCTCACAAACAGTTTGGCTTGTTTATTGTGACATCCTTAACCAAACCAAACGTCATTCATGACATCATTTTTGTGCATAACATGCATTTTCATCGCATAAACATCATTTTAAATTAAAGTTGGTTATTTCTTAAGGAATAAATAATTTGAATATGTTATGGAATTAAATAAAGAATGTGAATAATTTAATTTTTAGGCTTGTTTACAGTCGGTCAACATAAACGAAACCTATTTAGGATTTTGCTTGTGTGACCGATAAAACGTCGAAAACACAGAAAATTTAATAGAAATGAATTTGGCATTTTATGTTTTGGTTATTGAATAAATGTTATTTGTTTTGGAACCCTAAAAATACGACGACGTCATATGGTTTTGGCTCCGCCGATATCGCTGAGGTTCTGAAGTCGGTTCCTCGCGCCGACCGGGCCGCGAATATTTTCGTACCCGATTTTGCCTAAACTTTAAATATTGTTTATTAAAATTATTTTAAGGATTTAAATGAAGGAAAAGGGAGCAAATTGTTTGGCTTTTAGGCAGAAACAAAAAGGGAAAAAGAAAGGGAAAATAATAAAAGGGTTTAGGATAATTATGGATTTGTTTAACTTAAAAACAAGTAGGTGGAGTAAAGTTATTGCGTTGAAATGTGTTTTAGGAACCTTAGGGGTCTGGAAAGAGTGTTGAAGAGGTGGAAAAGGGTAGAGAACAGAAGGAAACGAAGGAAAACAGAAAAGAGAAGAAAATGGAAGAGAGCTTGGATTTTATGGGTCCTAAGTAATCCTTAAAAGTGTTAGAGAAGATTAAAAGTGAGAGAGAATGAGGAGAAAGGTTGGAAACAGAAAGAAATGAAGAAAATAGTAGGTAACAAAATCTAAAGCAGTGAAAAATAATAAGCGGGAAGGGAGAAAAAGAAGAAAATCGAGCTTGCATGGCTGGATTTGGGGCTTAGAGATCTCTATAAGGTGTTTCTGGGAAGAGATTGGTGGTGAGAAACGGCCAGAAAGTCACTGGAAAACCGCCGGAAAATCATCTGGAAGTTGGGTCCAGAAACAGGCAGAATCGGGAAAATCAGTGGCTGTAGGAAGAAAAGATCAAAACAGCAGCCTATGCTGCATTTTGATGAAAATTTCTTTCTGAGTACCTGAATTTGGTAAAATTACATTTTGACCCTTAAAGTTTATAATTTAATGCAATTTAGTCCTTCTAGCAAAGTTTTAATTATTTTCAATTTAGTCCTGCCAGAATTATTTTTGATAAATTGCATTTTTACCCCTGAAGTTTCTGGTGCATTTCAATCAGGTCCTTCTCCCTAAAATAATGTAAAATAATTATATTTTGGCCCCTAAACTTACTGACGCATTACAATTATACCCTTGGAAAGTTTAAAATGTTAGCAATTGGGTCCTTCCGCCCAAATTGAGTTCTGAAAATTATAATTTGATTCCTAAAAATTCCTGCCAGACTTCAATTAAGCCCAAAAAACTTTGAAAAACTATTCAATTGAGTCCTTTTTTTTTTAAATTGAATTTATTTTTATTGTTTGGACTAATTGGCTAATAAATTAAGTTTGATAATTATAATTATCATTATATATGATTAATATTTGATAAAGTAAGTTTACTTAATAATTTTAATATTGTTTTTAAATATTTTTAATATAAAAAATATGTGATTTAAGTTAAAATTCAAGGGAAATAATATTAATTAGTAATGAAATTAAATTAATTAAAGGAGATAAATGTTTAATCATGCATCATAGCATATTTGAATTGTTTATATGGTAATTTGAATATTTTTGCTATATTATGTAATATAGGAGCATCGAGTATTAGAGGGGGGCGGGACAACCTGAGACCTAGCCTAGCTCACAGTATTGAGGTAAGTGTAAACTTACTAATTTTTGTTGTGAATTGTGATATTGTGAAATATTAAATATTGCTGATATTGAATTGTTTGGATCGGCACTGAAGCCCGGTTACTTGATTTACGTGAAATTGGTGATTTATGTTTATTGAATTGTTGGACCGATACTGAAACCCGGTCAATTGACTTATTATTGAGCTGTTTGGACCGATATTGAAACCCGGCCATTTGGATTTATTGAATATTGTGATCTTGATCATTAAGTCGGTATTGAAATCCGATGAATTAACTTATTGTAAATTGTTATTTGATATATATATTATTTGGACCGGTACTGAAACTCGGTCATTGGATTATATGAAATATATTGTGATAAATGTTCATATGCCATGTCAATGCATCCTTACAGGATTTAATTATGACCGTTGTGATCGTCATAACCAGTATTTGCATATTTCACAAAAGAAACCTACGGGTTTCTATATGAATTGATGGATAGACCTTCGGGTCAACATATTGCTATGGATGGACCTTCGGATCAATATATTGCTACAGGACCCACGGGTTATATTTGGAATTAATTTATGATTCATTCAGGTCCAGTGTTTCTGATCGACCCATAAAAAATTCGGGTCTAGTGTTACTTGTAACACTCCAAATCCTAACTTACGTCGTTTTTGACGTCATTTCATGCATAACGTGCATTTTCATTAAAATTCATCATGATTTGATTTGATAATTAAGTTAAACATAAATTACATGTTTTGAGTATGATAATATATGATTTGAATAAGAATTATAAGCTATGTTATAGGCTATTTTGTTGACGAAAGACACAAACAGAGCTAATTAGGGTTTTTGGACCCGCGTGACCGAAAAATGTTGGAATCGCGTAAAATATGAACCAAATGATTTTGATATTTTGATATATGTTTATCAACATGTTTAAAGAGTTTTGGAACGCTAATTTTGCGACAACTTTGTAGGGTTTTGGTTTCGCGAAAATCGTCGAGGTTTCGAACTCGGTTTAGGGCACCGATCGAACCGCGACTAATTTTCGGATTCCTTCTTACGAAACTTCAGACACATGTTATACGTATTATTTTGACACTAAAAACAAGTTTTAAGTAGGTTTTGAATGATTTATGGGGCTGGAATTTTAGTTGGCAGATTGAAAGGAAGTAAAGGTAGGAAATCTTATGCTTAAGTTAAGTTTAACAGCAAATTAGATAGATTTTTGTGTGCAAAAGGTACAAGCAGCTGCTGGATTAGTTTAGGAGGTGTAACATTAGCTGGAGAGGCAAGAATTGAAGGCTGGTTCAGTGGGAAAAAAAGAAAGAAAATGTTGGGAAAGAGAGGAAGAAGAAGAAAGAGAGAAAATAAAAGAGAAAGGAAGAAAAGAAGAGAAAAAAAAAGGGAAACCTTGGTAAATCTTTCCATCCAACTGTTTTAACATGTTCCTAGGATGTCTATAAAGTGAATTGAAGTGTTAGATTGGAAAGAAAAGGGATGGAAATCGTTGGAAAAGGGGAGAGAAAATTCTAGGTTGAAATTCTGGGTATATAAGCAGTTTTAAGGTTGCTACTTTGGAAGATTATATCTTCCAATTGGTGATGCATATGTGAGTTTGGGCTATATGGGACGATAGAGGGTATGTTGATGTAGAGTTTGGTCATTTTAGTTTGCCGGAAAACCACCGGAGGTGGCCGGAAAAGTGACTGGAAGTTGGGTTGAGAGATAGGCAGAATCTGGGTTCTGGGAAAACAGTGTTGAGAAGTCAACTTTGAGGACTTGTATTTTAAGATCTATAGGGTTTCTGAGAATTTGGCACTGATGGTTAGCTAAAGGGTGTGTAGACGAAGAGAACGGTGGTCGTAGCTCGCCGGAAAACCACCGGAGAAGGACGTACGGTCGTCGGGAAGTAGGCTTAAGAGATTGATTTTCTGGGCAGGAAGCCGGGACTGGCCCAAAACGGCACAGGGGGCGTGCGTTTTGGAGCCAGAGGCGCGCGGACACACCCACGCGTGTCGGGCTGCGAGGCAGTGGCCAAAACGCAGGCCCATCCTGCGTTTTGACTGCCCAGAACACACCCGCGCCCAAAACGACGGGAGAGGCCGCGTTTTTTGGCTTTTTGCGCACCTAGCACCTGAACTTTGGTAAAATTGCTTTTTAGTCCCTAAAGTTTACATTTGCTTATATTTTTTACCCATAAACTTTTATAAATTACGTTTTTACCCTACTAATCTAATTTCGACGTCTTGAATCTGTTTTTGACATCAGAAATTTATTTTGAGATCGTTTTGAGCCCAAAAATTAAAGATTAAATATTTTTTTAGAGATTTTAATTATGATTTTGGATTTAATTTATTATTTAGTTTCATTAAATATTATTTTGGTTTTAATAATTATAATTATTATTAATTATAATTATTATATGATAAAATGAATTTGTTAATGATTTTTAATATGTTATAAAATGATTTTAAGTGAGAAAATTTTACAGATTGAGTTTAAATTCACAAAAAATTATACGGATTAATTTTAAACTCAATTATTTCAGAGATTAATTATTAAATCATACATCATAGCATATATGGATTTTTGATTTGGTTATTTGAACATCATTGCTATGTTATGCTTTATAAGAGCATTGAGTTCTCGAGCGGTGCGGGTGTTGATGCTTGATTTTCGCCCCCGAAAAGTACCGATGATGATAAAAGTTCCAAACGCAAAATTTCCAGAATTCCAAAGCAGCTCGGTTCTTTCTTCTCTTCAAAAATATTTAAATGTTTTTAATTCCAAAATTTTCTTCTTCAAAAAAAAATACAAATATATATTAGTAGGTGTCGCATTTTAAATTTTATAGTGTCAAAAGAAAAGGAAAAGAATTTAGGTTTGGTTTTAATTAAATTGAATTTTAGTGAAAAGAATTTATTTTATTTTATTT
>CANUEY010106997.1:0-20541 GCA_948099555.1 Croton setiger
TATATATATATATATATATATTGATAAGATCATCAGCAACAAAATTTGCTTCTCTCTAAATCTTTTTAAAAGTTACCTGCGGCATTTATCGCCGGAGTTGTTTAATGTCATAAGAGAGATCCCAAAGAGCCCAAGGGCATGCTGTTGACTCCGTCACCCATGAAATGGCATTTGAAGAATTTCTATGATTAATTTAAGGCTAGACAGGTTCAAATTGGATTTAAGGGCCATGAGTATAACTGCAAGTTCAGCAAAGTTAGTCCTTACTCCCAATCGGGTAGGAGAAAATGCACAAGAATTCACCATTGTTGTTCCTTAATACTCCACTAACACCCGCAGGACCTGGTTTACCTTTCAACATTCCATTTTAGGGAACCTACTGGCGGTGATTAGCATCTATGAAACCTAATTAATGGAAAAATTGAAGAAGGCTATGGCATGGGCATGGTGATTTTCTTGTTTATAGTACTGTAATTTATTAACATTACTCTGTGATGAGTTATTTTTTTTCCCTTCAAAGTCGATGAGTCTTGCTTCCTCAACATTTTACTTATTATATTTCATTTTGATTCAAGTTTTGCTACCACATTTTATTATACTACGTCGTTTTGCTGCTTCCTTTATAATTTCTTCTTCGTTTTACTGCTGCTCTCTTCAGTCTTCTTCTTCTCATCTCTTCTCTTCTCCCTTCTCTCTCCCTCTCAGCCGCACCGCCGGCCTAAGCCGCCGCCGCTCCGCTCAGCCACAACCGGTCAGCCCCACCAAGCTGCCGCGCGGGACCTCTTCTCTTCTCCTCCTCCTTCTCTCTATCGCGCCAGACCTCTTCTGTTCTCCCCCTCTCCCTCGCGCCGCGTCAGCGTACCTGACTATGCTATACTGATTCTAACAAAGGTATTTTCCTTTTTTATGCTTTTTCAATAGCTAAGCAGAACGTTTGCTCATCTGATTCAGTTGCAATGAATCGTGCAGAAATCCCTTGTGCTAAGGAAGAAATACCCAGCACTGCCTCTACAGAGCAAAAATCAAGTATGATTTTATATTTCAGTTGCATGTTTAATCAATATTCTAGTATTTTTGATAAGATTCTTTCTTTTTGCTTGCTGTTCTATGATGCTCAAAGCTAGAATAATCTCTGCTTGCTTGCGATGGATTCCTGTTGTTTATAAGTTTAGGGAATTGAAAAATTAATTCCTTTGGGTCAATAAAAAAAACTGTTATTGCCATATTCTTGTTTCATGCTGCTAAATTAAGCTGCAGATAGGTATGCATCTGCCATTGCTTGTAAATTAAGCTGCTGTTTATGAACTTGAAAGTATTTTGAAGTCTGAAATATACACAAGAGCATTGTTTATAAGAAGATGAAAGCGTGTGGGGTAGGAAATATACATATTCAGATATTATTATCACTTTAAAGTCTTGCTTTTAAGTCTTCATTCACATGTTCTGTAGAAAAGAACAAAATTGGAAAATTAATGTAAATAGATTTGGCATTGCATTGCTTTGATTGACTGAAAATTTATTTATGCTTCAAGTGGAAGGTTTGGAAATTGGAATTTTTTGGACAATGATACCTTAATTTAAAAGATTTGAGAGGTTGATTGCTTTAGGGAATTGATAATAATAATAATCACTAAAAGTTAATTAGAATAATCTTGTTTTAATTTTCCAGTTATGCATGATTAGGTAAATGTAAACCACCAAATGTGTGTTTTTTTTTTTAAAAAAAAAAAAAATATATATCATGTTGACTATAGAATATCCAATTATAAATGGTCAAAGATAATATCTTTTCTTTCACTAACCCAACTTAGAGCTCTGTCAGATACTAAGATTTCCTACTTGCATAAAATGATCTTAATGTATATTATCAAAGATTCTAATTATGTTAATTAGTTTATAAAATAAATACAAGTTTATCAAATAATTATGCATTTGTATATTTGAAGTCCAAGGAAGAATCTTTGCATTATTATGAAAATTAATGTAAAGAAATTAATCATGTTTCATGCTGGTGTTTTTCAGTACTAATGTTCCAATAAAGTTCCCAGAGTTTTCTACCATTTCAAAACTCTTCTTGTTCAAGCCTAGCATAGCACCATGGTTCTGGGTTCAAGCTGCTAATCTTCTGGTTCTGGCTTGGCACCATGGTTCACCATCTCATATGAGTTCAAGCTGTTACAGAGATAATACCCACCAAAATTTTTGATATGTGTATGATTCCTATAGAATTTTCAACCAGTCAGCCCCACCATTGAGAATTTGGGACTAATTATGTACTAATAATAATGAATGTGAATGGTGGGTGGTGAATGACTGAAGTGAATGGTGTGGTGATGATGAATGATGATTGATTTTTATTTTTATTGAACTTTGAAAGAAAGGAAACAGGTTGTGTGAATTTTGTAGCAAAAACTGGTTGAAAACTGGTTGTTGAAAGCCATTAACGGTCACTGAATGGTGGTTGTTGCATGGTGGAAAAACAGGTTCAAAACAAGTTGAGAATGTGAAATTTTAAAACATGTGTTGTGGAATTTCTGTTAGTAGTTCGGTTTTTCAGTTAGTATTTTAGTTAACCGAAAATTTCGGTTTCGGTTTTCGGTTAACTGAAAATTCCGGTTTTGGTTGGTGTTTTATGAAGTTCGGTTAACCGAAATCTGAAATTCTGGTGCGGTTTCGGTTAACCGAATGCTCTGCCCTAGATGCACATTTGTGATTGGCTTTTTTTAATAAGATATCAATGGTGCTGATTTTTTTCTATTTACTATATCTTTTGTTTCCCAGGATGTCTGGAGAAGAAGAAGAAAATGCCTCCGAGCTCAAAATTGGAGATGGTAAGGATACAGACACATTTCTTTTTGGAATGAAATAAGAATTGAACAAATTGAGAATTATTGTAGTAAAACATATTTGGTCTATTGATAAACTACATTTGCGAAGTAGGTAAATTTTCCTGGAGTGATTTTGTATTATTAAATTGCCAAATCCTTAATATAAGCATGGCTAAACTTGCATGGTAAAAAGCATTGCCTTTTGGTAAGTGCATACCTAATCTTAACATAGGTCCCAGAATCAATGTCTCTGACTAAAATAGACGGTTAAAATTACAAAGCTTTTTGGCTTGTAGTTTTTTTGTGTCAGTACAAGGAATACTCACCTTCGGTCTTTGAGAATTAGTGTTAGCTCGATTTGTTTGTGTTGACTGCTTGAGTTGTTGTATCAACGCTTCTGTGATGATGGATTTTTTCCTCATTTTCGCAGAGTTTTTGAAGGCTAAATGCTTAATGAACTGTGAAGTAGCATTGATTCTTGAACACAAATATGAACAGCTTCAACAAATGTCAGATGATCCAGCGAACCAAGTCTCTCAGTAAGTGAAAGATAACTTATTCATCGGTGCAGTTTCCACCAAGATTAATATTTATTACTACACACAAGATACTCAGAAAGTTGGCTCAAACCTGGATAATTGTATTAAGATTGCTAATAAAACAGTTGGATGGTTGCATTTTTCGAACAATGCGAAAATTTGTTGTATATATACTGGTTCTGTCATTTTAACAACACTGTCCCAACATTATTTTTCTTGCCTACTGAAGTGAAATCTGTTTCTTCCTCTTTCAGGGTATTTGAGAAGTCGCTGCAATATGTGAAGCGCTTTAGCCGTTATAAAAATCCTGATGCTGTTAGACAAGTTCGAGAGTATCCATGAACTAATTCGCTATTCTTAGCATTTATTCCAAAAAAAAAAAATTATTCCGATCATGTTTTACTAGCATACTGGAATTGAGCTTTGCATCAAAACAATGAGAATCACAAATTTTTTGATATTGCCTTTCTGTCCTCGTGTTTCCTTTGTTTCTTTTGTTAGTAATCATATGAATGTCTACAAAATGTTGAACTTAACCAATTCCCAGAATTCTTAGCCGATACCGGTTAGCTGAATTTGAGGTAAAGTGTAACTCCTAAACCGAAGTTGTTTATTTCGATCTGAAATTACCAACCATTAATGTTTACTATCATTTTCTGCAGCTATGTGTTCTTGGCAATCTTTGCCCTGAAACTGTAGAGGAGGCTATTGCTATGGTGCCTTCTATAAAGGTATAAGTCAAAGTCCTGCCATTTCTCAAGTCCTCCGTTTATCTTGATTTTTGCAGTTCTATACGTTTCTAACATGTTAATATATACCCTGCTGCCCATTACGTTGGCAATTTACTCTGTATCAGCTATTTCTTTTTAATGGAATGTGCTTACTATTGTTTTGCAGACAAAAGGACGAGCTCATGATGATGAAGCAATCGAGAAAATGTTGACTGATCTGTCATTGATTAAGAAATTTGAGTAGCAGCTGCAACATCTTCGCTTCTTGCTAATCTAATTTTAATGGGATTTTATCGAGGGATATGTCAACCAAAAGTATCTTCTCAGGATGAAGAGGTCCATTGTCACTATGTAAAACATTCCCATTCCATCTCATTCTATATGTAATTCCTTTCAATTTCATTATGATATCTACATGATCTCTTATTATTACAGCTCCTTCCGGTCAAAGAATCCGGTACATTTCAGGTTATCAGTAATGTCACAACTGATATCAAGAGATAATTTACTCACTTGTTCATATACATGCTGAATACACCATGTGCATGTAGAAGATCATATGTCCTTGATTCACACCTGCAAATCAAGATCATAAAAGAATTTCATTCAACTTAATCTCTGTTGCATTACATTTGCTGCTTATCAGAAGATAAATCATCAATCCTTACCTGTTCATGTAAGTTCCAATAACATTCATTACCCAGACTGGATATTTGTTCTGCAGCAAAACCACCAAACCCAGCATTCATATCCATTATATTTCTATATCTACCATTAGAAAGTGATTTTAGTATCATCTCATAGTATCCAACTCTTCATTTCCATAATTCATTATCTGCATCATAATCTTTAGCAGAAACTCCTTCAGCTCGAGTCCTAGGAGGAACAACATTCAATCTTTTCGGCCATTTTTGTAGAGCACCACCTGGTATATCATGGATATCTGTCACATTAGGAAGAGGAATATTGCATGGTTCCATTTCTGTATTCCTGTTAAACCATATACCATCTGATCAATAGCGAAGGAAGGAATTAAGATTACGGTCACACAAAGGCTTAATCTAGCGGTGAATGCATATGTAATCTAGGAATATGTCACGGGGTCAATCCCCCTTCCCGACCTTTTAAAATTTCGTTTTTGACTCACCAACCAACATCAGGATCAGAATTAATGCAGAAAAGAGGAGATTTCCAAGTTCTTACACTTTCTTAAGCGATGAATATGATTAGTTGGTTTTTGCCATACTGCAATGCGACCCCTTTCTGCAACTTTCGTCCAGCACAGTCGTCTAGCAAGATCTTCCAATCTTCTTTGCTCTTTATCCAAGTCCTTTTGTGTTCTCTCCCAACCCTTGTAGCTAGTTCTCCAATTTATAGGCGGTACCCAATATCCCCCAGGACGCAACACTCTGTCAATCTCTATCAGATATTTCATTCTGAAGAATTAGATGCATATCAAGGCTTAGTCTAGTGCTGAAATGTATACTTAAACTGGGTACAGATCTCAAGATCAGTTTCCCTCATTTACTTGAAAAAAAAAGAAGAAAACTTCGAAGAATTAATTACCATGATTAATCCATTGAACAAGGCATCTTGAACAATGAACCATATCAAATGATATTGATGGAAATGGCAATCTATGGATGCTAAGTATACCAAGCATTGCAGGAAGGCCTCTTTCTAAAGCAAATTGTACTTGAGCTTCATGTATATCTCTCGGTGCAATTGACATTGTTAATTCTCAAGAGAAGTTGGAGTTGCAGAAGGAATAGAATTTGAAAAGTATGTTTGGATGCCAAGAATGTAAGAGAAAGAGAAAAAAGTAATAGAGAGAAATAGTTTCAGAAGACGATTCTTGATTGGATTTGGTTTTCTTACCATTAAAAATTTCAAAACATGATTCTTGTGGATTTAGTTTTAGGAATAATTATTTATAGATTTTAAGATTCCAGAAACGTGTTAGTAAAAAAAGTTTCATTGTTCTTCAACTCTCCTTCTCTCTTCCTCCTTTCTTTTTTCTCTCTACTGCTCAGCCTCTCGTTTTTTCCCTCTCTTTTTCTTCTCTCTTAATTTTATCTCTTCTCTCATTCCTCATTCAATTTTTTATCTCTTCTTTCTGATCTCTTTTCTTCCATTAAAATCAATAAAAAATGTAAATTGATGTATTTTTCGTTAAAAGATTTTATTCTTCACCCTAAAAAAATATTTTTTTTTTCATTTAATTGTTAAAAAACAATAATAGCCATGTTGAGTGGGTAGATTTTTTATGAGAATTCAATTTTTTTTTTTTTTATTAATATCATGAATTAATTTGTTTTCCGTAATTTTTCATCAATTAATTTTTTTTTGCCATTTTTATACTTCTTAAATATTATTAAATTTGTGCTCCATTTTCCAAAACATTCATTCCACTTACAAAAGCATAATTATTAAATATGTGCTCCATTTCCCAAAACATTCATTTCATCTCTCAAAACATAATTTTAATTACTGTGATCAAGTTTTTGAATATTCTAACAATGCTATTCTAATATATTTTGCTGCACAATATCATGAATTTATTTAGTGCAGAATTTGTCAATGTTAATGCAAATTTTGATGAGTTTTTTTAGTGTAGAATATATCAATTTGCTGCACAATTTGATGAGTTTTAGTCCAGAATTTAATGTAAAATTTAAGTACTTGAAATAAATATAATACAAAGGGTAATATTGTTATTTTATGTCAAGATAATAGTCACTTAACGCACATTCTAAACGGGAAGACCTAATAATTCAATCCCAAAAACTTAAAGACATATGAAGAATTATCGGTTGGTTTTAACATTCTTGTTTTTTTTTTTTTTTTTTTTCGCAACTGAAAATTTTGCTGATTTAGATTCAGTTTTCTGTTAAAAAATGTAAATGAAAAAAAAAAGAGTTATGACTTTGGTACTTATTTTATTAACTTTTATGCAAATTTTCAAACTTTTATGTCTTGATATAATCACTTCCAGCTAATGGGATTTTCTGGGTTCTGCACTTTGCTAAAACCAATGCCTTATCATAAATTTAAGCCAGCTTATAAGCTCAAAATGGGGTTCCATGAAGTTCTATTATTGTTTTAAAATTCCACTCACCTAGTGTTACCCACTAGCAACTTGGCCTTCCAATCTATACCCATGTTGGATACCGACAATGGCATGACATTTCGAAACTCTAACTTTGACAAAAAAAAATGCAAAATTTTCAGAAATTTCCGGGTTCGGGTCTTGGATATGTACCCATTTGGACACTTGAACTGAGTATTAGACCTTGTAAAACCTTGTAATTAGAGCTGTAAATGAACCAAATAGATCGAGGTTCATTCAGCATTCAATTCGGAAAAAATTTGATTCAATTTGTATTTGAAATTTAAACGAGCCGAATTTTTTAGTTCAAATATTTCACGAACCGAACTCAAACCGAATATAACTATTCGCGAACTGTTTTTCGAACACCGTATTTGAAAAACAGTTTATCAGTTAAACGAACTATAATTTGAATATTTTAAATATTTGAATCGAATACTGTAATAGAATAATAATCGAACTGTTTGCGAATATTCTTGAATAATTGCCGAATCGAATTCGAACTTTTAATTGATGTTCGAGTCGAAAACGAACTCGAATTCGAACACCACGAGTATTTAAACGAACTCGAACTGAACCTATTACTGTTCAGTTACGAACCCGAATTCGAACACCACAAATACCTAAACGAACTCGAACCGAACCTATTACTGTTCAGTTCGATTCAGTTTGTTTACAGCCCTACTTGTAATTCTACATAATACTTTGCTTTTTACATATTCTCTGCTATCTGCATATTCTGGGTTTGATCCAATGTTGAAGAAATGCTCCTAAAGATTGAACCTTTTTCCAGAAAATTTTACAACATAATAGCCAAAATTTAACATTTCTGTCAATATTTTTTTGCTGGGGTACAATGAATCATTTATACCTATTTTGAATTGTCAATCAATAGTATTTTCTCAGGATGAAGAGGTCCATTTTCACTATGGAAAACATGGCCATTCCATCTCATTCTATCTGTAATTCCTTTCAATTTCATTATTACATCAACATGATCTCTTATTATTACAGCTCCTTCGGGTCGAAGAATTCGATACATTTCGAGCAGGATTTCAGTAGTCTCACATCTGCATTAAACATTATAACAATTGGGTATAAGTTGAATGTTTTCCCTCTCCTATAACAGAAGAAATCAAGAGAAATATAACTTACCTGTCCATATACATGCTGAATACACCATATGCATGTAGAAGATCATAAGTTCTTGGATATGTATCAAAAGATTCACACCTGAAAATCAAGATCATAAGAATTTCATCCATCATGTTCATGATTGCTATTATATTACATCACATCTGATCAGAAGACAAATTTTTGATTCTTACCAGTTCATGTAAGTTCCGATAAGACCGCGGTCGTACACAATACTAAGATTGTTCATTTTTGCATCAAATGGAATAACATTCATTACCCAAACTGGATACTTAATTAGTGCAGCAGCAAAACCACCAAACCCAGCATTCATATCCATTATATTTCTGTATTTACCATAAGAGAATGATTTTAGTATCTTCTCGTAGTGTCCAACTCTTGTTTTCCATAATTCATTATCTGCATCGAAAGCTTTAGTAGACACTTCTTCAGTTCTAGCCCTGGGCGGAAGAACATTCAATCTTTTTGGCCATTTTTGCAGAGCACCACCTGATATATCATGGATATCTGTCACATTTGGAAGAGGAGTAATGCATGGCTCCATTTCTTCATACCTGTCAAACCACACATCGATTCTGTTATGTTCAAAAACAACAAGTATGCTTTGTCCGACAACAGCTTTTCAAGTATCTTTTTGTGTTCTAAAATTATATTCCTTATAGTTCGGTAGCACAGTGTTTAGATCGATTAAACTTTCATCAAACATTAATGTCTAATCACCATTCAAACAACTAACCGCTACTGAAGTAACTAAAACAGCTAATTTTGGCATAGTTGTTGGACTCACCAGCCAGCATCAGAATCAGAATTACTGCAGAAAGAAGGAGATTTCCAAGTTCTCGACTTTATTATGCAGTGAATATGATTAGTTGGTTTCTGCCATACAGCAATACGACCCTTTTCTGCAACCTTCTTCCAGCATAGTCTCCTGGCAAGATCTTCTAATCTGTTTTGCTCTTTCTCCAAGTCCGCAGGAGTTCTCTCCCAACCTTTAAAGCTAAACTTCCTCCCTATAGGCGGTCCAGATAGTACCCAGTATCCACCAGGACGCAACACTCTGTCAATTTCTATCAGATACAGTCCACCTACACATATTTTTCATTGTCAAATAGCTAATTTCACTTGAAATTATATAATTCGGAGCAGAACAACACCATAGTTGAGTTCAGGTTACGACTCACTTAGACAGGGTGGTTCTGTCAGCTTGGTTCGTTGGTGATCCTATGAACCGAGTCTAGGCTAATATTTCTAAGCATTTATAGCAACAAACTCCACTAAACATAAACTTATATAATTTCCCAACAATCTTCTGCTTATATATCAAAGCAGATAAAGAAAAAAAGGGCAGCCCAGTGCACGAAGCTCCAGCAGATTGGCACATGGCGAAGGGTCTGACCACTTTGGGTCAAAGTACGCAGCATCAAGCCTTAACCCACATATCTGTAAGCGGCTGCTTCCATGACAAATTCGAATCCATGACCTTTGGTCACAGGGCAACAACTATACTGTTGCGCCAAGGCTCCCCCTTCAAATCAAAGCAGCTATACATTATAAAACAATAGTATTATGATAGTACATACCATAATTAATCCATTGCACAAGGCATCTTGAACAATGAATCATATCAAATGATCTTGATGGAAATGGCAATCTATGGATGCTAAGTATGCCAAGCATTGCAGGAAGACCTCTTTCTAAGGCAAATTGCACTTGAGCTTCATGTATATCTCTTGGAGCAATTGACATTGTCAAAATTTTATACTCCATCAAAGCAGCTCCAAAACTTGCAACCTGTATAAAAAACAAAAATTACCCACAAAAAAAAAAACAAAAACAAAAATAAGTCTGAAAAACACATTAATTAGTAATTACCTACCCCACAACCAACATCAAGAACAGTTCGTATAGACCCAGATTTTAAAGGCACTACACAGCTAATCTCATCAACATAAACCTTAACTCCTTTCGCAAAAGAAGTACCACCTCCTGGAAAAACAAGCAAATCACCTTCTAATCTAACCCAATTCTGAGATTTCTTGAACTCACTCAATTTCTTGGAAGGAATATTCCTAAACCAAGCATAATCTTTACTCTTAGGCCAAGAAAATGGCTTCTTGTACCCTATTGGCTTTGGAACCAAACATTTTGGTTTCTCATTAGGTTCAGGACAATGCCTTTCTCTACTAAACAATCTTTCAAATGTAAAGAGAATTTCTCTTGATGGGTCATGGCAAGGAGTGTAATCTGTGAAGTTTTTGGGGCAAAATTCAAAGAAAGGAAGATCTTTGGCAGGTTCTTGATGGAAAGGCAGATAATGGTGTACTTCAAAATCAAGATTAGGTGATGGGAAGTTGAGCTTGGTACAGTTAAGTGACTTTAAGTGATTATTATTCTGAAGAAGTGAAGGTGAAGGAGGGTTAGTAGAATTGGAAAAGTATGTTTGGATTCCAAGAAAGTAGGAGAAAGAAAAAAGAATAATGCAGATGAAAATTTTCAGAAGATGGTTCTTGAGTGGATTTGGTGCTAACATTCTTGTTTTCTTTCTTGCAACAGAGAGTTGTGAAAAATTTAGATTTACTGTTAAAAGATGAGAAAGCTTTACTCATTTTTTATTTATTGTCTGTAATTATATACAGACCTGCTTTTCCACCCCAAAATTTTTGAAAAATTGCATTTTTATCCAATTTTAACTTTATTACAATTTCACCTTTATTTCATAAACTTTATTTACTTATTTCATAAAATTTGTTTGCCCATGGGTATACATGGCCATGAGCCGGTTTGGCCCGTTTGATCTGCCAGTTTCGGCCTGTCGTCAAATCGGAACTATTCAAATTGTAATCGAAACTGTTAGGGGGACTAGCCGGTTAAGGTTCAAGTTATTTTTAACTGTGAACTGTACCTTCGAACCGCATTTAATCTTTTTTTTATTTTTTTAAATTAAAAAAATAAAATAATCAGTCTTACCGCCGGCGGCCCGACGGTTAACCGCAGCCTGCCGGTTAACTAGTGGTTAACCACAGCCTGCCGGTTAACCAGTGGTTCACCCGCTTAGCGGTTCAGCGGGCTGGTTCAGGTTTACTTCCCCTCAACCCGTGGCCGGCGGCCAAGGCCCGAAACCAGTCTGCCCCGGCCCATGACCACCTCTACCCATGGGTCTTGAATTTGGTCCAAATTGAAAAAAAAAACCCTTTGGTTAAATGTTTATATATAAAACTTATATTCCAGATGTGTGCTCAATTCTTCCAAACCATATCTCCATTACTAGTCTCCCTTATATACAAAATGCAAAACTTGCAAGTTTCAAATATGAAATTGAGAAACAAAGTAAAAAGTGAGGATGAAATTGAAACTTCCAAATAAATTTTCAGGGAAAAATACTTAATGTGATATGATCAACTTTAAGCTAATATGGGTTTTGTTAAAATTGAAGACATTTGAGAAAGTCAATCCCTAAAAGAGCATTTCTGAGCTTCTTTCAACTTTTATTTTTCATTGCACTATGCCACATCATGATGACCAGATAGCATCCTGCACTATCTTAAAATCAAAATCTAGGATTCGAGTGGAAAAATAATGATATTTAAAGGCTCAGCTGTACCTTAGATTCATTCATCTCCTTCTCCAAAAATGCAAGCTTTCTTTTTTCTTTTCAATAATAAACAAAGTTTCATTATAGAGAACAAATGTATGTATGTATATAATTACAAACAATAAACAAATTACAGTGACATCGGCTGGATCATGTCACAAGTTACTGCACCAGATGCTATAGCTCCAGTTACACCAAATAAAACCCATATTCCTTCTTATTGGAATTCAAATATAACCTGCCAAACTTAGGGAGAAATCATATTTTAAACATTCAACACACAGGAAGACATACATTCAATAGAAAAGTTCAGAATAGGCTTGCAAATATGCATAGAACTGTATAAAAGTACTGAAACTTAGAATGTACCAATGGCCAACAAACAAATACCAGGCCATTTCTAAAGAACAATTCAACTTATTCAAGGACCATAGCCCAAACCATAGACATAGTAAAAGTAAAAACATCACAAAGACAAGTTTAAAACCAAATGACAGATACGCTTAAAAGCCACCCACCAAGATCACCATTTGCTGGTTGTATGGGATCCCCTCCTAGTACTGCCAGAGAGCATCTTCACGACGATTTGCATTACATACCACCACGGAGACGCAACACCAAATGAAGGGTTGATTCCTTCTGAATGTTGTAGTCGGCAAGGGTACGCCCATCCTCAAGTTGCTTTCCGGCAAAGATAAGCCTCTGCTGGTCTGGGGGAATCCCCTCCTTGTCTTGTATCTTTGCCTTCACATTGTCAATTGTGTCTGAGCTCTCCACTTCCAGAGTGATGGTCTTGCCAGTGAGGGTCTTCACAAAGATCTGCATGCCACCTCTAAGGCGGAGCACCAAGTGGAGGGTGGACTCCTTCTGGATATTATAGTCAGCAAGGGTGCGCCCGTCCTCGAGTTGCTTTCCAGCAAAGATAAGCCTCTGTTGGTCAGGGGGAATCCCTTCCTTGTCTTGAATCTTAGCCTTCACATTGTCAATGGTGTCCGAACTCTCAACTTCCAAGGTGATGGTCTTGCCAGTGAGGGTCTTCACAAATATCTGCATGCCACCTCTAAGGCGGAGCACCAAGTGCAGTGTGGACTCTTTCTGGATGTTATAGTCAGCAAGGGTGCGTCCGTCCTCAAGCTGTTTTCCGGCAAAGATAAGCCTCTGCTGGTCTGGGGGGATACCTTCCTTGTCTTGTATCTTGGCCTTCACATTGTCAATGGTGTCTGAGCTCTCAACTTCCAAGGTAATGGTCTTGCCGGTGAGGGTCTTCACAAAAATCTGCATGCCACCTCTCAGACGAAGCACCAAGTGGAGGGTGGACTCTTTCTGGATGTTGTAGTCAGCCAGGGTGCGACCGTCTTCAAGCTGTTTACCCGCAAAGATGAGCCTCTGCTGGTCCGGAGGAATACCTTCCTTGTCTTGTATCTTGGCCTTCACATTGTCAATGGTGTCTGAGCTCTCAACTTCCAAGGTAATGGTCTTGCCGGTGAGGGTCTTCACAAAAATCTGCATGCCACCTCTGAGACGAAGCACCAAGTGGAGGGTGGACTCCTTCTGGATGTTGTAGTCAGCCAGAGTGCGGCCATCTTCAAGCTGTTTACCCGCAAAGATGAGCCTCTGCTGGTCTGGGGGAATACCTTCTTTGTCTTGAATCTTTGCCTTCACATTGTCAATGGTGTCCGAGCTTTCAACTTCCAAGGTGATGGTCTTGCCGGTGAGTGTCTTCACAAAGATCTGCATGCCCCCTCTGAGCCGGAGCACCAAGTGGAGGGTGGACTCCTTCTGGATGTTGTAGTCGGCCAGGGTGCGGCCATCTTCAAGCTGCTTACCCGCAAAGATGAGCCTCTGCTGGTCTGGGGGAATACCTTCTTTGTCTTGAATCTTTGCCTTCACATTGTCAATGGTGTCTGAGCTTTCAACTTCCAAGGTGATGGTCTTGCCGGTGAGTGTCTTCACAAAGATCTGCATGCCCCCTCTGAGCCGGAGCACCAAGTGGAGGGTGGACTCCTTCTGGATGTTGTAATCAGCAAGAGTGCGACCATCTTCGAGCTGTTTTCCGGCAAAGATAAGCCTTTGCTGATCTGGAGGAATGCCCTCCTTGTCTTGAATCTTTGACTTCACATTGTCAATTGTGTCTGAGCTTTCCACCTCTAGGGTGATTGTCTTGCCAGTGAGAGTTTTAACAAAGATTTGCATCTGATCATATACAAAGATAACAAGAGCAGAGACATTAGAAAAGGTACAGCCAAAATTCAGTTTGAGCTAATATTGAAGTTGCTTGCATAAAAAGCACAAAATCACAAATTGTGGTCAGAATTCAGTGGAATCAAATCCAGGAACAAAGCATAATAATCAATAAGATATATTATCAACGCAATCTGATGAACTAAAAAACACAGAATTATAGAGATTTATAATATGAAAATGGAGAAAGTCAATTAAATATACCTCCCATCCTACCATACCCACAATTCAAGAGACCATATCATAAAAATTAAATAAAATAGAAATAGGTTGTCTAACATCTACAAAACACAAGATTGAACATAATTGTCTTAACCAAAGACAAATCAAAATAAAAAGAAAAACCCAAAATCACAAAATCATGGAAATGAATAATCTTTGACAAAAAAAAATACAAAGTTCAAAGATATACAATCTTCTAATAAAACCCCCTTATATCCAGAAGTCAAGTTCAGATCCTGACAAAAGAAAATGAAAACCCTCATTCACCAATTCATGATAAGATATAATATTAAATCAAGTACCAATTTCCAAAATTCAAGGGTAAAATCTTCTACCAAAACCCCTCGACTTACAAAATTCAAATGATAAAATTACAAAATATTTGATCAAAATAACAAGACAACCAGAGAACAAACAGATTCAACAAAAAATCAACACAGAAACATAATTGACCATAGGCAATAATAAATTCAAGATCTAAAACTTAACAAGTAAACTAAAAGAACCAAAAATTTGTAGGAAGAAGGAATAAACATACCTTGAAAGATCGAGAAAGATGGGTTCAAAAGATTTCTTTTTTTGATGGAAGAAGAGATGTAATAATAATCTGAATGAATTGTGTGGAGATAAGGGTCTCGAGCTCATCTATTTAAAGCAGATTTTGTCCAATGAAATGACGAAAATGTCCACTCCATGTCATAATATGACTCCACGCTTCTTAGACGCGAGTTTTCGACGCGCGACCATATCGTTGGGCCGACGTGGTAGATATTTTTTTATTTTTTTTTAATATTTATTGGTTCTAATTTTTATTTCATTTAATATCAAAATTTAATATAAAAGCATAATCTTATTTTTTGGAGATTAAAAATGCCTTTCTAAAATAAACCAAATGTATAGTGCAATTAAATAAATAAGAATTTTATCCTAATTATGAGTTTCAAAATTTGGGAATTTTAAAACAATTTTTACAAAAAATGGGAGAATTTGATAACTAATTGGACCAAAATTCTCAAATAAAATTGAAAATTATAATAAATAGCAATTTTTAAAATTTCTCTTTAACAGATGGCACCAAAGTTCAACAATTAAGTAAATACTATTTTTTAAAAGTTTTTTTATATATTTTTAATATTAATTGCATTTTAATTAAAAATAAAAAGAAAATCCAAAAACTAAGTAATTGGTCAAAATATTGAAAAAGTAGATTGGAAACCGAATGTCACTGCCTCTGACAAATGCAACCAACTGGCGAATGAATGGTACTGATTGACAACTTTAGCACCGACCTTTCATCTGGTATACGCAATAGTCGTTGGATAATTTCTGTTTTATTTTTGGCAAAAATTATGGAGTTGCAGTGAAATGTCTGCCATACATCTTTAAAATAAAGAAACGATGGCAAACACAACAGTTGAGTAAGGCAGCGGCAGTTCAAGACTAGGATTTCTTTGGAGAAATGGAATGAATAATATAAACATTAAAATAAAATTACAATTTAACCTTTAAAATTTATTAGTCCTTTAATTAATTTCTATATTCATAACATACTTATTTAATTTACTCAAATAAAAATTTATTATTTTTATATAAATTTTATTACTATCAATATATAATTCATCAAATTAACTATAATTAATTTGTGGAATGAAATTATAATTTAAAAATTAAATAGTATATCTAAAATATATAAAAAATATGAATGAAATATAAAAATATATTACACCCTATATTAACAATACTAAAAATAAAAAATATATATAAATAATAGTAAAAGAAAAATTAGAGATGTAGAAAATAAATAAATAAACAAGGAAATTCAGGCGCGAGAAAGAACGGGTCATACGTAATGCGTGAGATAGGAGATAGGCAGGTATTGGAATTTCCATTTTTGTCCTTCCCACAAGCAACCTAGTCCATTGGTTTCTGTCCTTACAAAAACAAGGGGCCAAAAATAAAGCAATTTCTAGAACAATTGATAAGAAATTTCTAGGTAATGTACGAAAATACCATTCTTTTGTATCATTAATAATTAAGTTTTGAATCTCTCTCACAAGAAAAATAAATTTTATATATATATATATATATATATATATATACTCCATCCGTTCTCAGTAGATAAAAAAAATTTATTTTACGTATTCTAAATAAATAATGAGTGGTTTTTGAAATAGTGAGAACAAGTAGTGTCAGAGTTGACAGTAAATATCTATTTTATTTGATATTTCTAAAAAGTGTTGAATTTTTCGTTATCTTTTCATCTAACATTCGAAATACGTTAAACTGTGAACTATTTAACTAACTAATCACACATTGAAGAATTTAAAAGCAAAAGTAGACCTGTTTAATTAAAATAGTGGACTACTCCAGCAGTTCATTCTAATTTGCCCTGAAAATATGTTAACAGTTGATTAAAAATGACCACTAATTTCGAAATCAATCCCTTTATAAAGAAAAATGAAATTATTATTGACATTTAAAAGGGTATAATGAAGGTGAGAGAAATAACAAGTAAGTGGGTCGAAGAAGCAAATTTCTAGAATTAAGCCTTTGGGTTTGGGTTTGGGCTCACTTTTATGAACAAACAGGGCTGGGAGTATAATTGAAACAGGCCAACCTTTCAACCAATATGGATCACAATGAATATTGAACTGTCCATGTTTATAGCCCATTATCATTTTAGGAGATTATCCTTTTTATTTTTGCCGGTTTTAGTAGAAAGCATTGCCGGCTTAAGGCCTTTGGTGGCCTAAAGTAACACCCAATGAACCTTGTTATTAAAGCATATATATATATATGTTTTTCAAAATTAATAAAATAGTCTATTTTTTAAGTAAGTAATATAAATACTACTTTATTTAAAAATATTAATTATTAAAATTTTTATTAGTTAAATTTTAATTTTGATATTTTAAAAAAAATTCTAAAATCCTTTCATTTTCACGATTATTTCTGCTTTATTACAAAACTATTTGCAATTCTTTCAAATTCTTTTTTCTTCTTTCTTTTTATTCGACATGTTGGCTTATTATTATTATTGTTCTTTTTCTTTTCGTTGCTCTTTTAGAATTTCTGATGGGTTTTGATTCTTCAAGATGTGTTACCGCTGATATTTATAATTTCAACGAATCATCGATTAAAAGTCATGGTAGGATCAGTGTAGAAAATTAACAAGATGGACCCCTTATTTTTAATTTGACAGTATATATACAGGTATATATGATTCAAATATAGTGATATATGTAGTCTTTATTGCGTTATATATGATAGTATATATATTGGTATGTATACTGCCATGAAGTTTATATATATTAGTATATATAAATTATATTTTCTAGTATATATACTCCTATATAAACTGCAATGAACATCATATATATACTCCTATACTGTTAAGTTTCATCCGGAATGTAACTCCTATGCCACATAATGACTGTAAGTCTTTTAAAAAAAGACGTGTGTAAAAAAATATTGAATAGATTTCAAGAGAAGTAAATAATTTTATAATTTCACAATATTATTATAGTTCGAAAGAGTTAAAATATCTACTTAGACACTACAGTGAAAATGTGATGAATCAAGAACAGACGCTTAAAATGCAATAGAAAAAGAGCAAAAGTAAAAAGGGAAAAGAAAAAAGAAAATTAATACCCACTAAACCACTATTATGAAGTTTAGATCACACAATGTTTTTGCTCTTTTTAGTCAAAATTCAATAATGGAATATGTGAAAATATTTAATTACTTTAAAACCAAAACCATACATTTGTAAAATGTCAAATGAATTACTATATGAATTATAGAATATAGTGAAAAGATAGTTCTAGTAGTAGAATATGCTTCTTATGTTTTCTTGTCGGATGAATGCACCATCCTACATCTTTACCTAATTGGGGGTGGAAGATTTTTAATGTCCGGCTCAAATCTGTATTAGTCGGTATCTGGATGTCCGATTCAAATCTATATTAGTCGATATTTTAGTGTTTAAAAATTGAATGATAAGATAAATAAAAAAAATTAAAAATTGTTCCTCTTCTAATAAGATTTTTCTTTCGAAAGCTTTTTATATTCAACTATTTCATCTTTCAGCATATAACAGTCATAAAAGTTTTAAAATTGAAGATTTTTAATGTCCGGCTCAAATCCATTTAACCGATATTTTAGTGTTTAAAAATTAAATGATAAAAAAAAAATTAAAAATTGCTCCTTTTCTAATAATTTTTTTTTTCGAAAACTCTTTATATTTCAATTATTTTATCTCTCAGCATATAACAGTAATAAATTTTTTGAATTTCTAAAATTTCTTTATCTATTTGAGTAGTTCATGCTAACTCGTTCTTACGAATTTGAAATTTCTAAAATTTTATAATTTTCGTAAAAGTTAGAATAAACAACCAAGTTACAGTCTGATTAATTGTAAAGTATTATTTGTTAATGTTGACTAATTAATTTAATTAGTACAATTAAAAATGCAAGAGCCCACTTGGCTCATAAAAAGAGACTTTGTGTCCCTTTCTTGCTTTCTTCAACTCTTTTTGCCTTTTGGCACCTTCTTTGTTTTGGTGTTTAGAAAAATGGGAAATCATAGTCAAAAGATTAAAGCTTTTTGCCCAATTACATTTGGTCTACTCTAACATAATAATATAGTAGTATTCTTTATTTTAATATTTAATTATTATGGTTTTTTTGTCTTTTTGCACATCATTAATTATAAATTAATAAAGCCCCTCTATGTATAGAACTATTTGACATTATTATTAATTGTTGTATAATAAATTATTAAGTATAAAAATGTCATTAGACCATTGATAAAGAGTGTAAAGTGCACCGTTTTGTTAATTGGATGTGGTTTAATTGATGTTTGTTAAAAAATAAAAGTTTTGAATTCGATAATTTAAATTATACTTTAGAAATGAAATGTTTTTGATGTATAATGTAGAAGGACCGTTTTTATTGTACTTTTTATTATAATATAATTTAAATTTATTAGTAAATAATTAAATTTATTTTTTTTATTATAATTTAATTAATTAATATTTAAAATTTTATTTTTATTAGAATATAATTAATTATTATGAATAATTATATTTTTATATTTTAATTTAAAATTTAATTAATTATAATTAAAATATTTTTTATTAGAATATGATTTAAATTTTTTTAATTAATAATCATAATAGTATTTTTTATTAAAATATATTTTATTTAATTAATTAATTATTATTATAATAATTATATAAAATAGTTTTTATATTATTAATTTATTAATTAAAAATTAAAATAATTTTATATTAAAATATTATTTAAATTATATAATTAACTATTATAAATAATTATATACAAACAACTTTTCATATAATAAGCTTTGCCGTACCGAAATTAATTTCCCAAAATATAATTATCTGAGTTTGTTCTGATATGGAATTCTATAATTATTTGATTTACAGGTTTTATTGTTCCATTGTATCTGTCAACAAAATAAAAATAATAAATAAATAGAAAGAAAAGAAAACAAAAAATGTGAAATTCCAGCGGCTCGAAGCATTTTCTCTGGCCATCAAACAGAGAATTTGGGGACTTTTTGAAATCTATAAATTTTCAATTCAATTGGGAAACATACCCTCTTTCTCAATCTTTCACTGTCACTCCACCAACCTTTTATTCTCGTTCTTTCTTCTTCTACACTATCACTACCCTGGGGTTTTTTTTTTCTTGGGTTGAATTTATTCCTTACAACTCAAAAGATTGTTATTTTTGATCTGGGTTTGTTACTTTTGTCAAAAAGTTCCAGACTTTGGGTTCCTTTTTGCCACCATTTTTATTAGTTTAGCTTTTATGTGATTTTTTTCTCAATAGAGAGAAGGAGAACATGTTGAATTTGCAGGAGCTTTGTACTAAGAAACTATTGGCGGGTCTTGTTCTGGGACAGTTTCTATCATTGCTCATCACTTCTACTGGATTTTCATCTAGTGAACTTGCTAAAAGAGGTGATTCTCTTTCTCATATATATATATATATATATATATATATATATATATATATATATATATATATATATATATATATATTTTATAAATATATAGTAATTATAAGAGATTTATTTTATTTTTTGTATATAAATATG
>CANUEY010107078.1:0-10483 GCA_948099555.1 Croton setiger
TTTTGGAATTTCCATTATAACAAATCGTTAACAGAAATAGAAAGAAAGGAGAGTGGGTTGGAGCGTCTAGAGGTTCTGTACGAAGCAATCTAAAGGGGACAGATGGGCGAATAGGAGTAGAGAGGTCGTTGCTGGAGTCGTCGGTGAACTTCTATAAGAAGCTCGTTCGAGAAGAACAAGGGGGGCCATTCTGAGATTACTGGAACGAAAGAGAGAGATTCTGCAAAAATAGGGAGCATCCAGAAGTTTTCTTTCGAAGCTTGCTGGAGATTCCATAGTTTCTGGTAGAATTTTTCCTTTCTGATTTCTGTAAACTCTGTTTTCAATTCTGGATTCAAAATTAATTTGAATCCCAGGATTGAAATTTCTGAAATTAGCTTTCTGTATTTTCTGTTTTCGAAAACTCTTTTATAAGAACTATTCTGGATTGAACAAGGCTGGAGTACTGATTTCTGTAAAGCTTAAAGGCAAAGTTCTGAGGTACTATCGATTTCCTTTATTGGTTTCTGTTTTAATTCAATGATGAATAGAATTTTATTTCGATTGAGAGTTGCTTTCTGTTTGGGAACATGATAATGATGGTTTGATTAACATGATTGAGTTTCTTTTGATCTTGCTTTAGTAAGTAATGTTTTCTTTAATAATATCCTGCTTGATGGATGTTGTGAGTATATAGATATGGTGCATTGTTCTTTGTATTATTTTCTGGATCAAATGTTCTGATTGCTTAACTTGACTTGTGATGGCTAGGATAAGAAATCTGTGTTGAAAATTTGTTTGCCTTGATCTGTTCATATGTTGTTGATACATTCTGGAGAATAGAATGCATTGGTTTGATTGGTATGCAATTCCTGGAAAATATTCAAATCAATAATTTAGGGTTCCTTGTTTGTTAAAATGGATGTTGATAATTCTGGATTATTTAAAGTCATTATGAATCTTTGCATATTTAGTTTGTTGATCATCATTAGGTAGATTTATGTTATGTGCCAGTGAAGTGAATTACAGGCTATTAGGATTTCATTCCATGTCCAATATATTTTTGAGTAAAAGTAAGCTGAGTATTAGATTTAAAAATCTCATATACTGCTACATATGAATAAGCATTTAGGGGTTATCATTCATATAAGGTTTGGGACATTCATATAGATGTTTCACTGTTAGATCTTCTTAGATCTGGATTATTGGTCTATGGAAGATGCTTTTATTGTTCTGTTTGATTTATTAAGAATTCTGTTGTTTGAAAGTAAGAAGGTCATGTTTTGATAAATCAATATTGGAATTAATTAAAATCTTGGTGATATCCTTCCTGTTCTGCATTTTGTCTTAAATTAAAAATTGGTTGGCTGTTATGATCCTTTCATTTCACTTCATTCTTGATTTCTGCTTTATATTAGGTTGATATATAGGTTCTGTTTTCATTTGTTTACCTTGGGTTGGTTGGTTATTGAATGATCCTGAGAGATAAAATATAAGATGACTTGTTGTTTGGATTGAATATTGCCTTCTGGATAATAAGTTCAGCATGTGTATTTTGGGAAATCACATTCTGTTTTCTTTGGTAATTCCACAGATTAAGATCTCATAGTAAAAGGGTATGTTAGTTGGATGCACTTGATTAAAACCTTCTATAACTGCACTTTCATTTGGGGTTACACATGACCTGATTTGTTTTGACAAAGCTGTGTTCATTCCTGTTGCATTCTTTGTTATGCAGAATCAATAGAAACTGTTTTCCAAAAGTAAAATTCCTTTGTTAAGTATCCATTTGTGCAGTAGATTAGAGTTTAATGATTGTTGTTTGAGCCTGACTAAGTGATGTGTTGGTATTGAGGATGGTTCTGTGAGATAAATAGGCAGAATAGAAAATTAGCTTTGCATGAGTTATTTTGTCAATTAAATGAATGTTATTTGCTTCTGCTTAATTGCTTCATCATCTTAATAAAATCTGAAATGTTTGTGAATAGAAGAGGAATTGATTACTTAAATGCAGCTTGTTTGAATTCCTTTTCAATTTGATGTTCATTTGTATTTGGTTTTTATACTCATTCTGTTCAGAAATATGCATGATTTATTCAAAAACAGAATGTTCATGTTACAAACCAAAAACTGCATATTCTAGTGTCCATTTGAAAGAGCTTTGTTACAAAATTTGGTCAATCCAATCCTTCTGCATTCACAATTGATTATTTTGTTTCATGTAATCCAGCAGTAGGGTATAAGTTGTTTTGCATTCTGCTTAAGTCATATTTCCGCTGAGACTTAGAACCATTTTGAGGAAAATTTGTGAATAATCTGGTGTGCCTTGAAGAAATAATGTTTCAATCGTGTTACATTAATCTTTGTGCAGAATCTGTTATATTGAGATAGGATGCCTTTTGTGAACCTTAGTATTGTGATATTTGACATGCATAAAAGGGTAGTTTGGTAAATTCATGAAAAATGATGTGCTAAATGGAAATCACTCACTGTTTTAATATTCATTTGCTGGAATTAAGTGGTGAATTGTTAGTTTTGCATGAAATTGAATGATTTGGAGAAATTGAATGATAATGGGGGCAATTTTGTAATTTTTGAAAAGCTTAGGGGTAAAACTGTAATTTTACATTTTTGTCCTTTATATTGCTAAAATAAATGGTTTCATGGTTGAAATATTTGAGATTGCTTGATTTAGAATGTTTGGGGCAGATTTGTAAATCTTCAAAAGATGAGGGGTATTTTGGTAATTTCACAAAACTTGGGGGGCTAAAAAGTAATTTTCAATTATTGTTCTATTTAGTGTTGTTTTGCTTGTTTAATTGACTAATGTGCTAAATTTTGGTTATTTTTAGTTTAAATGGTTAAATTTTATGTTTTGGACTAATTTGCAATTTTCGAAATTTCTAAGGACTAAATTGTAATTTTTATTTTTATGTTCAATTCTTGTAATTTTAGGTTGGGTTTTAATTTTGGGGTTTAATTAAAGGGTAGAATGTAATTTAATAGGTAATCGGGATGTAATTAGTTGTTTAGGATTTTAATTTCCGCAATTTATTTTTCCGCACTTTATCGCTTTAATTATTTGTGTTTGCGCGAACATTAAATTATCACCGTTAGGAACATCGTTTAGACTTTTAAAAAAATAATCCGACTTGACTTAAACTTAAAAATCAATTTTGGTTAGCGAGGCCGGTTTATGAACCGGGCGTTAGTCGAAATTTAATTTCGACTAACGTACTCAACCCGCTTACCCTAATCTGGTTCAAACCAATTGCTTTATCCAAAATTAAAAACGGAGTCAACTTTTTAATTAATTTGGTTTTCTAAAAACCGGTTCCCGACGGGTGGCGACTCAAAAATTTTAAGACCGACTAGTTCGGCAATATCCAAAATTGTTTTATCACTTTGTTTTTTTTAAAAAAATCAAAATCTTAAGCTTTTTCGGTTTAACCTAAAATCGGAAAAGTCGTCCGCCCGATCGGGCCGTCATCAACTAGGGTTCTAATTCATACAGAAATCGTATAACATTATATATATATATATATATATATATATATATAGACATAAGCATTGTAAAAGATTACATCATTATCAATTTAAATGACAATTTTCGTTTTTTCCCTTCCAATTCTTCTTCTTTCCTTGAATTTCTTCACTTTTAACGCTTACCACGTGACCTTATCTGGTTCGTCCCCTCTTAAACATGCACCCTAATCCCGAATTAACCTAATTAATGTCACTAGATCGCATACCCCTTATGCAAACTAGTATTTAAAAAATAAAAAATTCATGAGTTCGCATAACAAGTTTACTAACTATATAAATTCGTAAACCTGTTATGCGTACACCATGTTTGTTGTCTATGTTTAAAATTTTAACTCCCTTTCGGTAATTCTTTCAAGGTACCGAAGTTGGTACCGAGCGCCGACCGGGCCGCGAATGTTCTCAGACTCGATAAATTAATAAATAAATAAATAAAGGAAAACAAAAGTGTGAATTAAGAAGTGAATGGAATATTTAATATATGTATGGGGAATTAACAAAAAAGAAAAGGAAAATAAATAGGAAAATGAATTATGTATATGTAAAATTGGAAAAGAAAACAAAAATAAGATAAGGAAGAAGGAATAGAAAGAGAAGAATGAGGTGTAGAGTTTATAGTTGAAAGAAAACAAAAACTTTAGTTAGATGAAGTTTGAGAGTTGTTTAAGGAAAAAGGCAAAAGATTAGAATAGAAGAAAGAGAAAGAATAGAAAAGAGGAACGAGAATAGAAAGTAACCAGAAAGCAAAACAGAAAACAAAGGAAAAAGGGAGAGAAAAGAAAAGAAAGAAAAGAAAAAAGAAAAAAAAAGAGAAAGAAAAGAGTTTTCAGGCATCCCTTAACATCTGAGGATGTTCTGGAATGAATTAGAAAGAAATATAGAGTGAGAGAGAGGTGGAAAACAGAGGAAAATAGTAAGGAGTAGAAACAGAGCAGAAGAAAGAAAAAGAGAAAGAAGAAGAGGGAACCACCGTGCATGTCCCTTGGCAGTCGGAAAAGTTTTGACTGGAACTCAAGAAGCCGCCGGCATCGAGAGGTGGCCGAAAAAGGGTGAATAGTCGCTTGGAAGCCATAGCTACTGTTTTGTGAATAGTAGTGGGTGGTTGCTGGGTCGAAGGAAGAAGATGATCAAAACAATCGCAGGTGCTGCGTTTTGAATAAAATTTCCTCTTGAGTACCTGAACTTGGTAAAATTACATTTTGACCCCTAAAGTTTATAATTTAATACAATTTAGTCCCTCAAGCAAACTTTCAATTGTTTTCAATTTAGTCCTGCTGGATTAAAGTTTTGAAAAACTTCATTTTTGTCCCTGAAGTTCTGGTGCGTTTTCAATTAAGCTGTTTAGAACTTTTAATTGTTTCCAATTAGGTCCTTCCGCCCAAATTGATTTTAAAATATTATAATTTGACCCCTGCCGAATTTCAATTAAGTCCCTAAAAACTTTAAAACTTATTTAATTGAGTCCTTTTCGGTTTAAATTGAATTTATTTTTATAAATTGGATTAATTGGCAAATAAATTGAGTTAAGTTGTTATAGTTATTGTTAAATATAATTGACAAATGATAAATTGAGTTAGAAATCAGAGATAAATGACATTGTTAAGTGTTTTTAATATAGAAAACACATGTTATAGGTTGAAATTCAAATGAAATAGGAATGTTTTATTGATATAATTGAGTTAATATAAAAGAATAAATGTTTAATCATGCATCATGTCTTATATGGAATGTTTATGAACGAAATTAAATATTCGTTACATTTAAACATATAGGGGCATCAAGAATAGGAGGATAGTGGGAAAAACAACCCGAGAACCTGAACTTGTTTGCAACTGTGAGGTAAGTGTAAACTTACATATATTATTTGAAATGAATTGTTTTGTGAAATGATTGATCATAAAGGACTTAAATTATTTGAACTGGTACTGAACTCCGATTAATTGATTTGATTGAGTAGAATATATGATGCTTAAATTGATTGGATCAGTACTGAAGCCCTAACAATTGAATTATTTGCTTTGATTATACGATGATTGAACTGTTTAGACCGGTACTAAAGTCCGATCATTTGAAATTGTTGCTAATTAAATATATATGATTAGATGGCTGAGTCAGTATTGAAATCCAACCAAATGACTTATGAGATTGACTTTATGACGTTTATATATTTGGATTGGTATTGAAGTCCAATCATTGGATATTTTGATAATCGTATATATGTCATCCAAGTGCATTCATACAAGACTTAATAAAGACAGTTGTTACCATCTTGACCAGTACTTACAAAATTTCACTTGGGACTTACGGGTCGATACATGATTTACACTTAGGACTTTTGGGTTAATATATGAATTACAGATGGACCTTCGGGTTAATATATGAATTATAAAGGGACATACGAATCATACAGGTCTTTGTTACTGGCCAGCCACTTGTACTTGTATTTGAAATTTCGGGGCAATACTTGACTTGATGGGTCACAACGTAATTAAAAGAAATCATACGACATAGACATGTAAATATTGTTATATGTGATTGTTATTATAGAATTATGTTGTATTATTGTTTATATCAGTTATAGCTCGCAAAGTAATTGGAATCTTATATTATAAGTTTATACTCATTGACAGGTTTTGTTTATGTTTTCTTTGAATTGTGATTTATTCTTATGTTTTATATCGTTTTAGTTTATACTTGTTGAGTATGCGACTCGTCAAAATTGCAATTTATGTTTTCAAGTTTTTGCTTGGTAACTGACATCGTCAGTTCCACCTTCTTTCTACTCGGTTTGGTCAGCTGAAACTTCAAACCTCTCTCCCTCATTTTGCATTACATTTAACATTAAAGTCATATTAAATATTATGTAAGTTGTAATATTGTGCATGGTTATTTTTGTTTGGTTTAGTATGAGATATAGGTATCTATTTTATAAATAAATGAGGTATGTAATAATTGGTTTAAGGGCTATAGTGATTGATATATGACATTGTCATATGTATGATGAAAAAATGACTTATTTAAGTGACACATATAAATAGATGGTTGTTACAAGCACACTTTTGTGGATTGAGTCTGAGCTTGTATTTACTCTCCAAGAATTTCTGTAGAACTTCCCAACCACCTATCTTGCCTCCCATCTTTAGGAAGTTTAATTTCTTTGGGGCTACATTTTCCTTTAAAGCTCATTTCCCCTTTGACTTCTTTCCCGACTAAACACTTAAACTTTTATAAAAGTTCAACTTCCCTTCCAACTTACCCCTATCAAACAACGGCTATTTCTAATTTAATATAGGAAACTATAGATTTAAAAAATAGTACATATTTTTCATAATTTTAAATATAACATTTATAGGTGCTTTACATATTTTATATTATTTATTTATTTTTATTATTTAAGAAAAAAATTATGAAGAAAAAGAAAATTGAAAAAAAAAATAAAACAAAATGTAAAAAGTAACATTTCCAAATTTTGCAATGTGAATATAGAGCACATTTCATCCAAAATGTAAAAGAGCAATATTGATGGAGAAGAATATAATTTAGATCTTGGATTTAGATTGGCTTAGTGTCACTGGATACTAGTTGGTTCTTGTCTCAACTTAAATATTATTTATACATGAAAACACTCAATATAAATGACGTAAAAAGGAAAAAATAATGAAATAAATTGAAAATAAATGAGCAGTAAACAACTTTATGTATGCTGGAATTACTATAAACACATAATAAACTAAAAAGAAAACTAACGTAAAAAGGAAAAAAACAATGAAATAAATTGAAAATAAGAACAAATTTATATATGCTGGAATTGCTCACATGGTAAAGTAAAGAGAAAACTGGCGTAAAAAGGAAAAAACAATGAAATAAATTGAAAATAAATGAGCTGTAAACAACTTTATGTATGCTGGAATTGCTGTAAACACATGGTAAACTAAATAGAAAACTGACTTTATGCTAATTATAAACTAAAATCCAAAAGTTACAATAAATAAGAGCAAAAGAAGGTTCTTTTGAGACCGTAGCTTGGGATTAACCCAAACCTTCCTATAAACTCGATTTGAATTGGAGATTGGGGTGAAATGTAAGTCCAAATAACCATGAAGTGATTTACTTACATATTATTAATTATTTAGATGATGGGAAAAGAAAATAATTGAATAAGTAATTAGAACACGATATTTGAATGCTAACTATTTAGATTTGCACTTAATGTTGAATATGTGGGTCTGAAATTCAAGAAAAATATTATTGATATGTGAAGGAGAGAGAGAAAATTTGGATTGTTAGTGTTTTGGGAGAAAAAATACGTATTTTTTTTGAGCTTTCAATGTCTCTTAAATTAGAGTTAAGGTATTTAGAGGATTCAGACACGCATTATTTTGGAGGTGTGGGGAATTGTTTTCAAGTTTTTTCTGTCTTAAAAGTTAAAATAAAGAATATTCTAAAATTTGAACAGTTTAGAATATTCCAAAATAGAGGAAAATTGGAACAAAGAGGTAGAAAAATAAGGAGCATCACGTGTGGACATGTGGCATGCCGGGATTGGGCTACATGGACATTGGAGGGAGCAAGGTCGGTGACACGTGGCGTTAGTAGATAGGGACATGTATCAGCAGAAAGGACCCAAGGGATGACATGGCTACTAACTGGAGGATCGCAGAATTTGGCCAACGGTGGCAGATGATGGTGGGTGGAATCGTCCTACTTCTGCAACGTATTCTACCTTTTTTCAGGTTTAACTTTAAAAAACACAATGAGACGAGAAATCAAATTTCAGCAATCATTAGCATCCATCCAATACAAAGTCCTAGTAATTTTCAATTAGAAAAAAAATTCAAAATCAGTATAAGGATATAAATATATACTAGAATCGTCCACCTTGACAAAAGGATCTTCTCTTCTCAATGATCATCTTCTTTCTCTTTTGTACTGGTTTTTTTTTAATCGTATATTTGATATAACAGACATCTCGGCAATCCTATGCTCCAATTTTATGAGCAAGAATAGCAACAACATAGCTATTCGTATGTGGCAGGATAGAACAAAGTGATGGTTACTCTTATGGAACCTCTGGTTTTCTAGTAGAGACTACCCAAAGCTTTCATATAGTCGATAACTTTATGAAGATAGGTCGGTCGATCAGAAAGAGTTGCAGCAACCACTCTCTTCTGGTTATCCATGTTTTTCATATCGGAATTGCTCATATTTTTCTTCAAAGAGTAATTATATGGTGAAGCAGTCACACCACCTTAGCATGCTGATGTGGTGTGACCATCCATTTGAGATGCTTAATTATTTTTATTTATTATTTAAATTACATTCATTTTAAACAATATGGTTATGGAAAAGATCAATTTGAGATGGGCAAAATATACATTATTATCAAATGTACTGTTTTTTTTTTTTTCTTTTACGGAAGCCATATGTACTCTTCAAACAATTTATCATTTTCATGAGTATAGTCATGAAAAATTGAAGATTGCAGACTCTACAACGGTGAAAAATATGAAAGCCAAACATAATTAAAATTAAAAAAAGAAACACCGAAGAAAGAATGTGAGAAAATTTTGAACGGCTTACATGAGATTTTAGCATAAATTTTTGGTTAAATGACAATTTCAGCACATTTTAAATTTTTCGACAAAATTAGCACTATATAATTAAGCACAATTTCAGCATAAATTTAAAAATAAGAACTGAAAATTAAATTTGTCAAAATGGTAAATTTTATGTATATTCCCTGATCTTTGATGGTATATCCAGAACACTTCTAAATCTTAATTTGTGCATAAACTTCAATTACGGATCACAAATGGTCCTTTTGGCTATCTCACGTCTCTTCCATCCAAACAATAATTTTCACCTACGGTATCTAAACTTTGGGGGTTCTCACTTAATTGTATCTAAAGTTTTATTCAGACTGTCCGTACATAATACCAAGATCAAATACAATGTGTCACCGTTTTAAAATTTTGGCACTGTATTATGAATTAGACAAAATAATTTAGGGGTAATTACTTTTGGGTCTCTGAAATTTGACCCAATATACTCGTAGGTCCCTCTATTTTGGAAATTATATCAACAGGTCCCTAACTTTTGAAAAAATATACTCTCAGGTCCTTCCATCCACTTTGGCCGTTAGTCAACACAAAAATCAACGTTTTTTTTTCAAAATGACCAAATCACCCTTTGGTTTATTTGAATCAAACCATGGTTTATTTGAATCAGACTATCCTAATTATTAAATCAAACCTGTGGGTCCCACTCACTATAAAAATAAAAGATAACCAAAGTAGGATTCAAACCTAAGACCTTAAACATATTACATAACATGATAACCAACTCACCACAACACTTTAATATGTTAGATTGACGTGATAATATTTTATTGTGTAAAGTACAACCATTCACATTTTATCACCATAGCAATTATCTATTATTTCAATTAAGATTTTATTAAATAATTACATATTTATTTTTTAATCATCCTACATAAGTCTGAAGGTTAGAAGGGAAAGTTTAACTTTTCCGAAAAATTAAAAAAAGTTTACAGAAAATTTAGTGTTTATTTTGAGAAATTAACAAAAATTAGAAAACTCATACTTTTATTTGGATAAATTAACAAAAATTAGAAAACTCATATTTTTTAGTCAAGGAAATGAAATATTTATTGTGAGACCCGATGATATAATTTCCAAAATAGAGGGACCCCAGAGTACATTAGGCTAAACCTCAAGGACCCCGATGATACAATTTCCAAAATAGAGGGACCCCAGAGTACATTAAACCAACCCTAAACCCAAAAATGATTACCCCTAAAAAATATGAATTTTCTAATTTTTGTTAATTTATCCAAATAAAAGTATGAGTTTTCTAATTTTTGTTAATTTCTCAAAATAAACACTAAATTTTCTGTAAACTCTTTTTAATTTTTTGGAAAAGTTAAACTTTCCCTTCTAAC
>CANUEY010107137.1:0-14372 GCA_948099555.1 Croton setiger
AGGCATTTATCAGCAAGAACACATAAAAATAAGCTGCCATATTCAATCCAGGTTTGACCATACAATACACAAAATAAATAGGTTAATGATGATGGGGAATTGAACTAGCCAAAATGCAGCCTAATGAACAATTTAAATGACCAATTATAGTAAAATCATCACAAAAATATGTAATTAACATAAAACCATTATTGAAGACAAATGAACATAACAACATTGGCAAATATTTCATGATACATAATTAACAATAGTAAGATACCATGAAATGAGGTTGAGAGGTGAATAAAACTTGCGGACAAAAATTAAAACTAGAAACAACAGAAACTAAACCTTAAGTAAAACTTCAAAGGTCATTCACAAACAGAACAAGATGAACATATCTTAGCACAAACGTATTCAGAAACTCAGCAGATTAAACTTCAAGCATCAACATAAGAACAGAATATAAACCAGCTAACAGCAGAAATTAAGAGTCTCAAAAGAAAAATCAAATGATAATACTAGTCTGGATCCCAGACCCGTCTCAACAAATTCAACATGAACGAAGGAACGAGATTGAAATCGAAACAGAAATTGAAATTAGCAAATACCTCAAAAGCTTTCAATCTTTTATTCAACAGATTCCGGAAATCGATTACAACTGTGAAATGCTTCTCTACATATGTCTCCCAAATCAGAAAAATAAATCTTTAATCTCTAATTTGCAACCCCAATTTTACAGAACCCTCAATCTCTGATTTCTAATTTTATAAACAGAATCCTAAATTCTTACGGAAAATCTTACGATTCTTTTCTCTCGTATTTTCGAAACTGTCGTCCCTCTCTAGAAAGCTATTTCTTTTTTTTATGCCCCTCCCCCCTTTTAGATTTCTGGAATCCCCTCTTTTTGTTGGTTGTTGGCCCCCTTTTCTCAATCACCACGTCTGCTCTCTAGTGGGGTGATTTCCGGCCGGGATTCTAGCCACCATTTTCTTCCATCTTCACGTTCTGTTTCAATTAAACGAAATCCCTAATTTCCTGGGATTTCGTTCTTTGTTCTCGTCTGTTCCTTCGTTTCTTCAGTTTCGGCCTTTTTTGTTCTTCTGTTTTCCTTCGTCTTTCTTTTTATTTTTTTTTGTTTTCCTTAGCAGTAAACGACGCCGTATAACTTGAGGTTCTGCGTTTTTGCTTTAATGAAACGACTGAAACCAGAGAAATAAATCCTGAACCAAACCAATTCCGGTTCGGTTCAGTTTTATTTCCTTTTCCTTCCTTCTCTTTTCTTTAATTCCTTTTTCTACCCCTGTTTTTCTTTCTTCCTTCCTACAATTTTGCCCTTCCTTCCTATTTTAATTTTCAATTTTTCCTATTTCTTTTCTTTTTCTTCAATTAAATCATTTTCTTCAATTTAATTCATTTTTCTTCTCTTTTTTTTTTCTTCTTTTTCTTTTTTTCCTTTCACATTTTTTCCCTTTTGATTTTTCCTAAGGCAAAAATCGAGCGTCAACAGCATTACAATTATACTCATAGAAACTTTAAAATGTTTCAATTTCACCCCTCTACCCCAAATTGAGTTTTGGAAATTATAATTTGACCCCAAAACTTGCTGTCAGACTTCAATGAAGCCTAGAAAACTTTGAAAAATTATTCAATTGAGTCTTTTTTGGTTTAAATTGAATTTATTTTTATTGTTTGGACTAATTGGATAATAAATTAAGTTTGATAATTATAATTATTGTTATATATGATTAATATTTGATAAGTTAAGTTTAATTAATAATTTTAATAGTGCTTTTAAATATTTTTAATATAGAAAATATGTGATTTAAGTTAAAATTCAAGGGAAATAATATTGTTTGGCTATGGAATTAAAGTAATTAAAAGAGATAAATGTTTAATCATGCATCATAATATATGTGAATTGTTTATATGATAATTTGAATATTTTTACTATGTTATGTAATATAAGAGCATCGAGTTCTAGAGGGGGATCGGGTAAACAACCCGAGACCCGACTTCGGAACCTCGGCGATGCCAGCGGAGCCAAAATTGTATGACGTTGTCGTAGTCTTAGAGTTCCAAAACAAATAACATTTATTTTATAACCAAAACATAAAATACCCAATTCATTTCTTTTAAATTTTTCGTGTTTCCAACATTTTATCGGTCGCGAAAGCAAAAACCCTAAACAAGCTTCGTTTACGTTGATCAACTGTAAACAAGCCTAAAACGTAACTTATTCACATTCTTAATTTAATTCAATAGCATATTCAAATCGTTAATTTCTCAACAAATAAGAAACTTCTATTTAAATTTTTTTATGCAATGAGAATTATGAATGTTATGCTTAAAATGATGTCATGAATGACACTTGGTTTGGTTAGGGATGTCACAATCATACGAGAGTTTGAAGGATGACTACTCATGGGGTGTGACTGTGATTTTTGTGTGAATTGATAAGGATTATTGTAAGGATAACTTGACATTAGGGCAAATGTTTCAGAAAAATGTGGGTTTGTTGGAATTTAAGTACAGAATTGGTTGGAATTTGTGTAGATAAATTTTGATTTGGTGGATTTCGAGGAATTTGATTTGGGTAACTCATGTTAGAACCATGCATTAAAATCATATTTAGTTGGATCCATTCAATCAACAAATTGAAAATGCTAATAATTGATAATAAGAAGTAGAATATATTAGAGAGAAATTTTAGTGGTGTAAATGAAAATAATAGAATTAAGTGTCATTTATAGACAGAAAATACTGTCTCACACGTTCATGTGAATTTGACACACCTATATGGAGATGTCTCATAAAAAATGATAATTCACATCAAATTTGCAGTGTTGACCAAAAGTAAAGAAACTTATGTACAAATCTTATTCATTTATTTATTATTTTTTAATAGTACTTTTTATATTTTTAATAAAATTAGTTTTCATATGTTATTTAATTTATTTTATTAAATATTTTTAAAAATAAATTTTATAGAATAATTATTTATATTATAATCTTATTTTTTAACCATCAAATTTAGAAAATACAAAATTTTTTGTTTCCATTTTACAACAATAAAAGAAAAAAAAAATTACCGCAAATTCATTCACCAATTCTTCCTCAAATTTAATTAAACTTAATTAAAAATAAATTCTACCTAAAAAAAAAATTTCTCTCCCACTGCTATTTGGCATGCTCGCATTGACTGAAATCTCCCACATTTTCTTCTCCTTCGCGCACGACTGCTCCTCCTTCTGCATCTCATTTTGCATGTAGGACGACTACGTCTCTACCAACCCCTCAGCTCGATGCAACATTCCACCGTGGCCCACCTTTGCTCCTCTTTGGCACTAGTGTGGCCTTATATAATTATTAGTTTTTAAATATGAAGACCCGACACATTTTTGTAGACAAAGTGCGGGTCACAAAAATCCACCCGAATCCGAACGTGCCCGTAATGAACCCTGATCTTCAGTTGGATGGAGGCCTCCTCCAGCTATCTCTCTCCTTTGACGGTTCCTGCACAGCACACCCTATAATAAAACCAGATCAGACCGGTTAAAACCCAACCAATCAAAAGGATGCAAGTCCCTCTCTTCCCATTAATTACCGCTCGTTTGTAAACGAGCTCTCTCTCACACTCTATCTTCTTACTTCCTGTTTCAAATCTTTCTCTGTATTGATTTGATCCTTTGCAGATTTTCGATTTTTATTAAATTTTATCTGTATCAATAATAGCAGCTCGCTTGTATCATAATCTCTAATGTACGAATTACTTCTAGGCTTTACTTTTATTTCTCTCGTTTAAGTTTGTTATCAACTTTTTATAATAAAGTCCTTATATTTATTATTGTTATTTATTTATTTTTTTTGCATTTTCTGTTGAAATTTTGATTTTCATTCCCATGTAATAAAGGGTTAATTGGGGTAGAGGAATTAGGGTTAGGGTTTTGATTTTTATATTTTCCTGTAATGGAAATGGAGAGTACGCGTAGATCCTTCGATAAATCAAGGGAGCCGGGCTTGAAGAAACCTCGATTGACCGATGAGCAACCGAATCTTAATGGTCGTCCTTTTAGTCAGAGGCCAACTTCAGTACTACCGCCACCATCGGTGGCGGCTTCTGCCAGATTTAGGGTTAGCAGTGATAGAGACTCGGAGAGCAATGATTCGAGCCGTGGCGGCGCGTATCAGCCACAAGCTCTGCATCAGGAGCTCGTGAGTCAATACAAGACAGCTTTAGCGGAGCTGACTTTCAATTCGAAGCCGATTATTACTAATTTGACTATAATTGCTGGCGAGAATCTCCATGCAGCGAAGGCGGTTGCTGGCACTGTCTGCGCTAACATTCTTGAGGTGACCCCCCAGTTTTGATTCTATTTTGGTTATGGCGCCCGATTGTGGTTTGAATTCAATTGTAAAGTGAAAATATTTTATTCTATAGCTCCAAAGGAAGAGTACTAATGGTCTTGTTTAAGAGTGTAACTACTGATTAATGATAACTTTTGAAATCAAAATACCTCCTACGTGTTTCTTGTTCTCCATGCTTTTCAGTTTTATCACAATTATCGTACAGTATTAGCATGGGATGATATCTGAGATGCGATAATTATTTTAGCTTTTGTTTGCGCCTTTGTAAATGAGATACCTGAATCTGTTACACCATGAATTTAATTTGTCATGCATCTTGATGAATCTCAATGAAACTATGCTTTTGAGCAGTCCTACAGGTTTCTTGAAGTTTGGGTGCCCAGAGAACCAACTTCCAGTGAGAATATTGATACTGATGTGTTGTTAACATGTTCTGCATGGTTGGCAACTGAATTCATTCATTCTACCTCGCGGTTTTGCTTGGTTCAAGTCAGTTGACTGCTTGGGTTGCTATGAAAAATCGCCAAAATCTTTTGTATGCATGAGCACAAAAGCATAAATGCATTTGACTTAGTGGTTTTATTCCTTTGTAGTCTAGGCTCTATGAATGGTATAGTATTTGAAATGCATGTATCCTTTTTGTTATTTTTAAATTTTGTGTACTCCTAAGGCTGAAGTGGCTCTAATAATTTCCTGAGTCTCGAAGGCAAGCTTAATTTCTGTGTTAATTTGTTGGTAATCTAGTTGTAAGGCTGCAAGGAAGACTACAGAAATTGAATTGGATAACCTAGTGTATAGAACAGAAGGGAAAATGTTTCATATAACTAATCAATGGATACTTACATTCTGCATGGCAGTTACTTGACTAATGAGAGCTTGGTAAACATTATTGCCTTTGAAATCAGGCTTTCATTGTTTGTTTTGTATCTCTATCATATTTTGATGGATGCAGCACTTCTATTTCATGTTCTAAAACTAACAAAAGAAATGTTTGATATTTATAGTTATTGTACTTTATTATAGTTGATAAGAGTTTATGAAAGTAAAGAGTCACCTTTCTACTCTTCTGGTTTTGGTTTCTAGATCATTGTTCATGTTTCGTTTGTAACAATACCTCCTCCATATGCATCTAATTATGAAATTAACTTGCAGGTTCCTAGTGAGCAAAAGCTTCCATCACTTTATCTTTTAGACAGCATTGTAAAGAATATTGGGAGGGATTACATAAAATACTTTGCAGCCAGACTACCTGAGGTTAGAATTTTGTTCATGTGGCATCTCATTATTGCTATGTCTTAGAAATTAATTCATGATTGGTCATTGTGAATTTTGCCAATGTAGTTTGCACAATCTTGCTGAAAGTATTATTCATTTGTCTATCTAGTTCATCTTTGTTGGTAATAGTGTATTACTCTTCATTGCAATTAATCTATGATGTTCTTCTGATATTATGTGCTTACTTTTCCCAAATGGTGTTATTTTGTTTTGTATTCTCTCTGTATTTTAGGTATTCTGCAAAGCTTACAGGCATGTTGATCCTTCTGTGCATTCAAGTATGCGGCATCTTTTTGGAACTTGGAAAGGAGTCTTCCCTCCTCAGACGCTACAGATGATTGAGAAGGAACTTGGCTTTTCTTCTGGAGTGAATGGTTCATCATCAGGTGCAACATCTAGGAATGATCCACGACGTCCTCAACCTAGTATTCATGTTAATCCCAAGTACTTGGAAATACAGCGCCTTCAGCAGTCAAGCAGGGTAAGTGGAAAATTTGTGAGTTGTGTTCAGTAATGTTGTCTTCTGTATGTGTATTAGTTGGTACATCAAATTATATGCATGGTTGCTATGATATACAAAGGCATCTTTTGAGCTACAGCTATGTTTTAGTGCAGAAATCTGAGCAATTGAAGGATTGCCGTTGTTTTTACTGTTAAATGTTTATCATACTGATGGACGTTGCTTTCTGTTTCTATGTGGCGAAGACAAAAGGATTGGGTAATGATCCAGTTGTTCCTATATCCAATTCAACCGAGGATGTGGAGAGATTTGATAAATCAGCTTTTATTAGTGCAGGGCGACCATGGGTGGATCCTTCTGTAAAAATGCATGTATGTAGATTTGTTCTCTTTTTTATTTGGAACGAAATATGCTTACTACATTCATCACTGTTTTACTCATGATATCACTGGTTTTAGAACATTCAACGTTCTCATAAAGAAATACCAAGTGATCCTGTTGCTGAGAAGAAAATTGTATATGGAGATTATGAATATGGCTCTGATATCGGAAGGAAATCAGGCTTGGGGATTGGAAGAACTAGTCTTAGGGTTCCTGAGCAGGGACATGAAAAAACTTGGTATGGAGGTGGAAACAGTGTTGCAGAAACACTGTCCAGCCAAAGAAATGGTTTCAGTATAAAGCATGGACTCCCAAATTTCTCAACATCAAAGTCTCCTAATGTTGATTTGCCTCTACAACCAACACAGAGTATTATAAATAAAGGTAGCAGCACAATGTCTGCTAGCTGGAAGAACTCTGAGGAAGAAGAATTTATGTGGGATATGCACTCTAGGTTATCAGATCAAGATGCAGCTAACCTCTCTAGCAACTCAAGGAAAGATCGTTGGACACCTGATGTTTCAGAAAAAATGGTAAGAATGAATGATTAAGACCGGTGATTCTGAAACTGAAGTTTATGCTCTGATGATTGGAAAAAGGTTATCATCATTATAAAATGATCAATCCCTTAAACAAAATTTGGAGAACTTATCCTGTTGCTTGACACTAGAAACTGGAATAGAAATTCTTATCATTTCAATAAAATGCATGATTGATTTGCGCTGACATAGATATCAAATAACCCATCCTTGTCTTTTTTGAGCTAATTTGTGGCTTTTCTTTTGATTGAGTTGGTAGCTTTTTGGTCTGAACAGTTCGTTGCTGTTGCTATGCATTCTCAAGATTGATTTTTCTTGTCCGCTTTTCTCTGTGCACAGGATTTTGAGAAGCAACTCCAGAAACCACAAAGTGCACATGAGGCTCTGTCAAGGTTTGATAGAGAGACTTCCTCTGATTCGCTATCCACTGAGCAGAAAGAACAAGTTTCTTTTGGGCAGCGTTTGTCCTCACCATGGCGACTGAAGGAGTGTCAACCTACGGATGTGCTGATGATTTCTGGTACTTCTGCTATTAATACGAGTCATGCTGATGCTGCACATGGTGGGTTGCCTATGAATGCAGGTTCCTCTTTGACCAGAATGTCAGTTCGACCTCAAATTGGAACCTCAGGCTATTCTGCCACTGGAAGCTTAGGACAGCAAAAAATTCAGTCTCTCGGAGCTGGATCACCATCAAGTCTGTCACCAATACATCAACATTCACCCTCACGATCAATTCCAGCACGACATCCACATCAACAATTGGAAACTTCAACAAACCAGGATCTCCCACAACCACAATCAATGATCCGTACTGATCTCAAAGCACATCAAGTGTCAGGAAATTTATTGAAGAATACAAATGTTCAGCTTGCTAACTTGCAAAAACTACAGCCTGAGGGCTTGCCTACACCATCTCCTTCACTACCTCCTTTTCAACAAAGCCGCCAGAATCCTATTTCACAGCCGCGACAAGCCAACTTGAAACAGTCTGATCCCTCCAGGCAGATTCACAAGCCACACTTACTTCCAGTTTCTAAAGTTGGTGGTGCATCAACATCAGAAAGTTCAGGACTAGATAATTCAAGTCCACTGGGTGCAGGAACTTCAGGGCAGTCCAGCACAAGTAGTTTGTTGGCTGCTGTTATGAATAGTGGGATTCTCTCTAATATTGGTGCTGGTAACCTTACCAGTGAAAGTTTTCAGGGCATTGATCAAAATTCTACACAATTAAAGGTTAAGCCTCCTCTTCCAAGTGGTCCTTCCCCTCCCCAAATAACATCTTCTGGGCCAAAAGTTACCTTGGGATCTGCCTCTCAGTCACATGATGAAACAATAGTTACCTCTACTATTTCTCATAGGAAAGAGGAGCAACCACCGCTGCCTCCTGGTCCTCCACCTTCATCTGTACATACTTCTAATGCTGAGAATAAGATTTTGAACCCAATATCAAACCTTTTGAGTTCATTAGTTGCCAAGGGTTTAATATCAGCCTCAAAGTCGGAGACGTCATCTTCCTTACAATCTGAGATGTCTACCAAATCATTGGTGAAGAAATCAAGCATTACTAGCTCTAGCACCACAATAACTTCCTCTCTTCCAGTTTCTTCTGCCATTCCCAATTCACAAACCTCAGATGAAGAATCTTTACAAAAACCGGATGCTAAAACCTCTGTTGAAATGCCTGAATCCACTTCAGCAGAGATAAAGAGTCTTATAGGATTAGGGTTCAAGTCAGATGTACTCCGGGAATTACATATACCTGTTATAAGTGCACTATTTGATGACCTTCCACATCAATGTACCATTTGTGGTCTTAAACTTAAGCTCAAAGAAAGGCTTGATAAGCACCTGGAGTGGCATTCTTTGCAGAAGCCAGAGCCTGATGGTAGACATAGGTTTTCAAGGAGGTGGTATACAGATTCAGGGGACTGGGTTATAAGAAAGGCAGAATTCCCATTTGGAATTGAGTCTTCTGTGTTTGATGAGTTTGGGAGGAAAATGGATGAGAATGAACCAATGGTGTCAGCTGATGAAGATCAGTGCGTGTGTATTTTGTGTGGTGACCTGTTTGAAGATTATTACAGTCGTGAAAGGAAGATGTGGATGTTCAAAGCAGCAGTTCACTTGACATTGCCTTCCAGGAGTGGTGAGATGGGGAGAACAAATGAGAATGTTGAGGGTCCCATCGTGCATGCGAATTGTGCATCTGAAAGTGCATTTTATGACTTGGGACTTGCTAGTGGTACTCAAATGGTATGTCTCTTATCTTCAGGAAAAAGGTTTCTTTTTGTAGCTCTCAGAAGCTCTGGTATTGCCAATACCTAAGACCCATATTCGTTGAAGGATATGGGCTTACATTTGTGTTGACGAGCCTGTTATGTAATATCCTTCCTTATTCAGTGATTTTGCTTGATTCCTTCTCTTCTTTCCCGTCTTTCTGTCTGACATTTCTCTATTTGATGGTATAATATTTGATAGTGGTTGACCATATTTTGGAATTCTAAGGTTTCAGTAGCATACATTTCATCTTCATTCCATTCCGATAGTGGTAGGATTGCTCTTTATCTTTCCTGTTAGTTAGTTGTTCACTGGCAGAAGTATTCAGACAATTTCATTTTCTTTTAATGTGCTTGCATTTGTCAGTATTGCTTGGATTGATTGATGTAGAATTGGACAAAATGAGTTATATTCTGGAATGGGTTTTGATCATATTCCTGGTGTTGATATGGTTGATTCAGAACGTTGTCAGTGTCACAATCATTCCTGCTACTAGGCTTTTATTTTATCTCTTCGAGTAGTTGTGTTGGTGTTATTAATTACTACTAAACTGTCTTGTGAGATTGCCTGTTTGCATTGCTTGTTTTGCTGGATGGTTGATAGAATCTCTTTTTGTAGGACAAGGATGGATGATGTTTCAATTTAAAAATTGGGAAGGCATGACAGCTCGGGGGCCTGTAGAAGCTGGGGAATTTCAGGTTCTTATTGTAAGTTTTGTGAATGGTCATATAAATGCTAATTTTGTTGTGCATCAAAAGTGGTGCTGAGAGATGTCTTGTTACTCCACAGCCCTCTTTTTTTTTTTTTTTTCGTTTTTGTTTGTCCCCCTTCTCATTCATAGCCAAAATAGAAATACATATAAAAAGCGAGATAGTTTTCACCTCTACTTTGTTGACTAATGTGGTTGATGTTTGATGGTAGTTTTTAAAATATTATTGAAGTGGTTGATGCCATTGCCAGCAGCAAAAGGGATTTTGCTTGTTCAGCTTCGGAATTGGCATGAGCTGGCAGTCTTTCGCATCAGCAGAATATGAAACTGCTGCAATATAATGTGTTCTCTTGTTCCTTCTATTGTTCTAATAATCTCATTTCTCTTCTTTGTTTTGTTTTGTTTTGGGATTTATCTGGTAACTATGGATGAATATGTTGGTTAATGTTATGGATATGCGCTTTATGCTTCTGCTTGGCATTAGATACTAAGAAATGAGTAGGAAATTGTTTGAGTAAAAGAAATGACTCAAATGAGTTGAATTTGAATGCCAACGTTACCAATGATATATTACCCATGTTTTTATGTTTTTAGGGGTTGTTAGTTAAATAGATTCAATTTTATTTTAATTTTGGAGTAGATTTACTTTTATTTTAATTTGAAAAATGAATCAATTATTAAAATTGTTTTTTAAAAAAGAAATTTAGTTAATGTTGTACTCATGTACAATTATAAAAAAATGTTAAATTGTTATTGTATGAGTATTTTTCAATTAGAGTTGGTATAATTATTGTACAGATTTTGTATTAAAAATGTACAGTCTGTTTTCTTTAATTTTTTTATTAAAAGATTTGAAATTAATGAGTCTATTATTGTGCAGATTTTATATTAAAAATCTACAGTCTCTGTTTTCTTTAATTTTTATCAAAAGATTTAAAATTTCTATTGAAATTTAGCAAGTCTATTTTTTTTATTACTTTTTACTCTAGGTACAGTTTTCAAATTAAAATAAAAAGTGTATCTATTTTTATTTATACTTAGTGATCGCATTCATTATGCTTTTTATTAGTTTGGTAGTTGATAGAATGAAAGATTATTATAATTTAGAGATTATTTGTTTCAGTAATTTTTTGAAGAATATAAAGATAATATTTTCCATTCCATTAAAGAAGGAAAAAGAAAATAAAGAAATGGAATGGAGTTATTTGTAGGATTGTAGGGTAGAGCGTGTACAATGTGATGGTCCCAAATTCCCACCAATGAGAAGGAACATTTCACTTCATCTTAAAAGGATTCGAAATTGGCTCAACTGGTTGACGTTCTACCGCCTCGTGTGTCTAAATGTTCATGATCAAATCTTCATATGTCAATTTCTCTTATTTCTTCTTCTCCACTTGTAACTATGTAAAAAAAAAAAATTCTTCTTTGCGTTTGTCACACTTGGAGCACAATTCTTCTTTGCGTGTGTTACACTTGGAGTTATATGGATAAGTGACAGACTTTTGGCGTTGTTTCGAAAATTTTTGGGCTTAAACAGAAAATGATAAAAATTTGTGTGCTATTTGGAAATTTTGCCACACTACCCTTCTTATCTTATCCTACCAACGTTTTTCTACCTAAAAACCATAAAAGATCTGAAACGATTTCACCCCCACTTTGTTATACTTTGTGACCAACAGAAAAAAAAGCATAAATCTGCAAGTAGATACTCAACAAAATGAAAGGGATACACATAAAACATATGATTTTTATAGTGGTTAGCATAAATTTGCAAGTAAATAATAAAAAACTAAAAGAGATTTTTACAGTGGTTTTTAGCTAAACCATATTAGCAATTTATCCACTTTCTAAGTATATTATTATTTAAAAAATAAATAAAAAAATCAGAAAATGGGATACAAAATCGGGAAACAAGCATGAAATGGAAATTGTTTGTCACCTCGATAGTCACCGTCTAGCCTTGGAATGGTGCAATTAGAGTCGCCAATCACCAATTCAGGCAATGGCAATTTCATCTGGCACCATAGCCCTGGTGAACAGTGGCTGGAATGGTCAAAATCTAGATTCAATATGAATATGTAGAATCAATAGGATTCAATAATAATCAGTAATTTTTCATTGTTTATTGAAATTTACTAATTTTGTTTTTTATTAAGTACCATTGATGTTTATTAAAATTTACCAACTCTGTTACTTTCATCTTTTCCACCAAGTTGAACCCTATCCATTATAGATGACCTAAATTTCTCAACGGCGATGAAATCTAATAAATTATATTTCATCGGAAAATTCTTGACCATAAGAATGAGTAATGATTTTTTAGCTTGATTCTTTGAATTTTATGCATTTTTGGATTATATTCTTTAGAATAAATAAGAGTCTATAAGAATCAATAATGATTATATTCTTTGGATTAAATATGAATATATAGAATCAATAAGATTTTATAAGAATTAGTGATTCTTCAATGTTTATTGATTGTTATGGAATTTTACTAAATATTTTTATTGAGTATTATTGATGCCTGTTGAAATTTAGCAACCTTTATCTTCTTCATCTTCTCTACCAGATTAAAACCCTAACCACCATAGATGACCTAAATTTTTCAATGGTAATAAAATCTTACAATTTATATATCATTAAAAAGCTCTCGACCCACAGATTATCATTAAGAATCAATAAGAATGAGTAATGAATTTTCAGCACGATTCTATCAATTTTTATGCATTTATTGGATTACATTTTTTAAATTTAATAAGAGTCAATGAGAAAAAATAAGAGTTAATAAAAATCAGTAATGATTATATTCTTTAGATTTAATATGAATATGTATAATCAATGAAAATTAGTAATTCTTCAATGTTTATTGACTATTATTGAACTTTAATGAATTTTTTTTATTGAGTTTTGTTGATATTTATTGAAATTTAGCAACCTCTTAAAAGAGGGATTTGCCTAATTCCCTAACCCTAGAACATGTAAGATTACTAGATTATTCAATTAAATTGCATATATTAGATTATTGATATAGATTATATGTTGATATTTGTTTGGATCGGTACTGAAACTCGATCATTTGATTAGGTTTGAGGTATCCGGCCTTTACTGCTTCTCGGAAGACCAAAGTGATTGGCATTCCGAGCTCGGTATAGTTTCTTCTGGATTGGTTATTGCTTAGGTTTAATGGGTTGGTTGGAGTGATACTGGCCACTTCATATATTTTGTTTGGACCAGCAGGGTTTGGTTTCTTATATTTAGTTGAGTCATCTTTGAGTTGACCTAACTGGATGAGGTCTTCCACTTTAGTGGCAGTGGCTATGAGTGATTGAAAGGTAGGTAAATATTGGGTTTGAAGTTGGGACTGGTAAACAGGGAGTAGGTTTTTAATGATGATGTCAACCTGTTCTTGTTCAGAAGGTCGATTGATCATTTGGGCGGCTTTTGCTCTCCTTCTCGTAAGGAACGAAGAGAAAGGTTAATTGTTCTTTTGTTTGGTGGTTTCAAGTTCCCTTCGGGTTACATCCACCTCAATGTTATAGCTATACTAGTATTAAAGGCATTGCAAATATCCTCCTAAGTTTTGATCTTGGATCGGTTCAGGGTTACAGACCATCTTAGGGCAGCACCAGTAAGGGATTGTTAGAATAGTTGAGCTAGGAGCTCGGTACTTAAGCCAAAAGGGTTCAAGGCTCCCACATACATCTTTAGGTGAGTTTTGGGGCAGGAAGTCCCGTCAAACTTGTCCATATTGGGCATTTTGAATTTGGTAGGTAGCCGAGCATCAGGAAACAGAGACAAGGAGTCCATGTCCACAAGTTCTTTGTGGGTTTTTAGGACAGTGATTGATCTTTCCAAAGCCTCAAGTTTTTCTTTCATCTTTTGAGACTCGGATTCAGGGGTTTTAGAGGGTTGGTCCTCCAAATTAATGACTGGGTGGTAGAGGTAGGTTCCTTTCCGGAAGTTGAGGCTCCTTTTGCCCCAATTCCCAGTTCAGACAGTAAGGCAGCTTTCTGATTGGCTAGGGCTTCAGTGATCCTAACTTCCATTCTAACTTCCATTTGGGCATTGATCTCATTGGCTTGTTCCTTTAACAGGGCTCTAATGTCATTGTTGACGCTCGATTTTTGACCCCCGGAATTAAAAAAGTTTTTAAAGAAAATTCTTTTATCTTATTTTTAATTTTTAATTTCCCCTTATTTTGTAAAAATTTGAGAAAAGAAAATCAAAAGAAGGAAGGATAAAAAAAAAAGAGAGAGAAAAGAATTAAAAAAGAAGAAGAAAAAATGTGTGTGAAAAAGAAGAGAAAAAGGAGGAATTTGGGAGAAAATTGAAGAAATTATGAAATTGGTGGAAAAATAAAAGAGAAAGGATGAAATTGAAG
>CANUEY010107261.1:0-22842 GCA_948099555.1 Croton setiger
ATAAAGTCTGGTCACCTGAAAATAACAAAGTATTTGTTAGTAGAAATGTCATATTTCATGAAAATAAGTTTATGAAATCTAATCTGCAGAAAGTTAAGTCTGATTCATCATCAGACCTATCTAAGTTTGAGGTGGAGTTTGGCAGTGTTGAAAAACCTGACCAAACACCCCTTCAAGCTGATGCTCCAGACAATGGAATTGAAGAATTCCATGAACTGTCTGAAGGTTCTGATCATGAGACAGAACCTGAACAGCAAGACCTGTCTGGTTATGAACTAACCAGAGATAGATAGAGAAGGCAGACAAGAATGCCATCCAGGTTTGCAGATTACACTTTTAATACTGTTAATTCTGAACTAACTGCTTTTGCCTTGATCTCAGCAGCTACTGTTGAAAATGGTGATCCTTTGACATATAAGGAAGCCATGAACAGTAGTAACTAGAAACATTGGAAGTTAGCAATGCAAGAGGAAATGAATTCCTTGTGGAAGAATGACACTTAGAAGTTGGTGCCTAAACCTCCAAGTAAGAAAATTATTAACTGTAAATGGATCTTTAAAAGAAAACCAGCAATACCTGGCATTGAAAAGGAAAGATTCAAAGCCAGGGTTATTGCAAAAGGGTTCTCAGGTTGAGGGTATAAATTTCCATGAAATCTTCTCTCATGTTGTAAAACATGATTCTATTAGATTATTGCTTTCAATTACTGTTTTGCTAAATCTTGAGTTGGAACAACTTGATGTCAAAACAGCCTTTCTTCATGGCAACATTGAAGAAGAACTGTACATGACACAGCCTGAAGGATTCATTGAATCTGAAAAGGAAAAATATGTTTGTTTGTTGTAAAAATCTCTTTATGGTCTTAGGCAAGCACCTAGGCAGTGGTATAAGAGATTTGATGAGTTTATGCTTAGTAACAGTTTTAATAGAAGCAAGTTTGATCCATGTGTATATTTTTCTGTTCTGTCAAATGGCATGTATATCTACTTGTTGCTGTATGTTGATGATATGTTAATTGCATGCAAAAGTTTGACTGAGATAAATAGTTTGAAACATAAATTGAATAGAGAATTTGAAATGAAGGACTTTGGTCCAGTTAGAAGAATTCTAGGAATGAATATAGAAAGAGATAGGCAGAAAGGCATTCTGTTGTTAACTCAGAGAAACTATATTGAAAAATTTCTAGAATTGTATAATCTTCATAAGGCAAAGCAAGTAGCAAGTCCAATTGGACCTTAATTCAAACTGAGCTCCAATTTGAAACCACTTACTGTGTCTGAACTTGAATATATGAGTAAAAATCCCTTATCAAAATGTAGTGGGCAGTATGATGTATGATATGGTTTGCACCAGGCCAGACATTGCCTATGGTGTAAGCCTGGTCAGTAGGTTTATGAGTAACCCTAATAAAACTCCTTGGGAAGCTGTTAAGTGGTTAACTAGATACTTAAAAGGGTCTATTTCTACTTGTTTAATGTTTAAAAGTTCTGAATTGCATGATGTTGTTGGCTATTGTAATTCTGATTTTGCTGCTGACCTTGATAAAAGGAGGTCAATTACTGGTTATTGTTTTACTTTTGGTGGAAATGTTGTAAGCCGGAAATCCAGTTTGCAACATATTGTTGCTCTTTCAACAACTGAGGCAGAATACATTTCCTTGACAGAAGCAGTCAAGGAGGCAATGTGGTTAAAAGGTATAGTTACTGAAATGGGTTTTAGGCAAAAATGTATAAGTATATTTTGTGATTCTCAAAGTGCTATACACTTGAGTAAGAACAATGTATATCATGAGAGAACTAAACATATTGATGTGAAATTACATTTTGTAAGAGATGTTGTTTCTAATGGTGATGTTGTTATTAAAAAGATATCTACACTTAATAACCCTGCTGTATTCTGACTAAAGTTGTTTCTGTTGCTAAATTCTAGGATGCTCTAAGCAATCTTGGAGTTGTAAATGCTTGAGTGTTTGTGGTTATTACATGAGGAAGAATTTGAGATTGAATCTTTGCTGAGCACAGAGTTAAGATGGAGATATGTTGGGCTATGACTCTGTGTCACAACCAATATGACCAAGAGGAAATCAAGGATGACCCAAGACCCCTCTCATTTAGTTGACTTGCGTTTTATGTTTTATGCCCCTGCGTTTTGGCTGCACACTTTGTGAAGGGTGGAAGCTTCACCCGTGGAGCTCCTCGGTCACGTGTGAATTACTTGATATATATATTGCTGCCAAAACTGAAGGGTCACTTTCTGATTTATGGTTATTTGGGGTTGCCTGTACAGTTTTTCGTTTTCTCTCTTCTTTGTGCTTTCATGTTGATACTGTGTATCGTTTTCTTCTCTTGATCTCTTGTGCATACTGTGATTGTTAATGCCTGTGATATTGAGAGTTGATGTATATGAGTCTTGTTCTCAAAAGACTCTGAGGGAGTGCTTAGGCTGAGAGTTTTCTCTTCTGGTTGTAATCTGTACCTAGCTTCTCGTGTTCTTAATAAAGGATTCAATACTGAGGGTGATTCCTCCTTGGATGTAGCCTTAATTTGTGTAAGGTGAACCAAGTAAAATCGGTTGTCTTTGTTTTCTTTCTTTTTCGCTTCTGCCTGGATGTGCATGTAATCGATCCGTAACAGTAAATGTAGGAATTATAGATGAGGAAGGAAATGAGCTTAAAAATGGTGAGACTATAATTTAAGGAAGGAAATAATCCTACAATGATGAAAGAAATTAGCCTACAATGAAAAAAGTGTTAGCATGCATAAGGTGAAGGAGATGGCATACATATGGTAAAAGAAATGGGCCTAAAAATCAGTTTTGGGTCTATTATGAGACTTCGTACGAAAGTAGTATTTTAACTAACAGACATAATAAATCATAAGAGATTAGGAATCAAAGCATTATTAGAATAATTTAACTCAAACAATCTTTATTTAATAACAAAAAAAATCAAAACATTAACACTCCCAGATAAATCATGTCTTCATTTGATTTATAAGATGTGAGATTCTATGATAGAAATTATGAAAAATGTTATTTTTATCAAAAAAAAAATTGTAGGAAAAGTATAATTTTTTGCCTTCTATTATGTTCATAAAATTTTTATAGGGTATTGGATAAAGAATAACATTACTCTTTATTGGTTGATGCATACATTAAATCAAATGAAAATTTATAACTTAATATTTTATTATTTTGTATTTATACACTAAAGATCATTTACATTTATGGAGATGTAATACAAATATATAATTCATTTGAACTCATTTTGCTTATGTAATTATGATGCTTAAAAGATTTAAATTCATATTATCAAGATAATGATCATGATAAAATAAGATTTGTTCGTCAAAAAATTGCGAAAGAGGATTAATAGGAGAAAATTAAGTACATATTACTTTTACATCACTTATTTATAAGATGCTAAGGATTTGTGATACATATCTTAAAAATGTGAAATTCTATGATAGAACTGGTAAAAAATATTAATTTTTTTATCTTGAAAGATTGAAAAAACATAATTTTTTTTTTCTTTTTATTATGTTGTTCATAAAATACTGTCTAACGTTGGATAAAGAATAATATATATCTTCATTGTTTGGCTCATAATTACTCCAATGTTAATTTTTAAGTTAATATTTTATTATTTATGTAATGCATACTCTTAGTCTTACTTATGTGGATTATTAACATTCTTGGAGATGTAATGCAAGTATAGAATTTTAAAATCAACCATTCAATGAGACTTATAATGTACAATCAATTTATTCTTTTGAAACTCATTTTGTTTTTGTTATTATGATGCATAAAAGATTTGAAATTATTAGATTTTTTTTTAAAAGTTATGGTTATGAGTGATGAATAACCATAATATCAAGATAATAATCATAATCAGGAAAGATTTGTTTGTGACAAAATACGGAAGAGGATTGGTGGGAGAAAATTAATTACATTATTATTTTTACATTACCTATTTATAAGAGGCTAAGAATTTGTAATATAAATAGATTGTGTCTTCATTTGATTTATAAAATATGGAATTCTATGATAGAAATGGTAAAAAAAAAATTGTTATTATGTGCCCACCTAAAATCATTTTTGGTACCAAGTGTTATTCCAATCAATCTTTTGGCACCAAATGCCCTTCTCATCAGCTCTTTTGGCACTAAGTGCCCACCTAAAATCATTTTTAGCACTAAGTGCCCATCAAATCAATCTTTTGCAAATCAATCTTTTGGAACCAAGCACCCACCTTAAATCAATTTTGGCACTAAGTGCCCTTCAAATCAACCCATTTGGTACAAAGTACCCACTGCAATCAATCCATTTTTGACTCTAAGTGTCCAACATAAGCATATATACACATATGCATTAAGCATTCCTTCTACACGCCTTTAAATAAGCTTTCTCGAACTACATTAACCTTGATCTCTTATAAAGTGAGAGTATGTAGGCATATTTGGGATCTAACCCCAAATAACAGCTCAACCCTTTTACAAATTCTTTATTTGTACATTGTATTACATACATAAATTATGGTTAGTCAAGTAGGTATGACATAGTCTCCGAATCCTCCTTGGGTTCGCAACCAGTGCTTAAAATCAATTGGGCTAATTAATCTAGAAATAGGTTAATTATTAAAATCACAGTCATTTAAGGTTCTTTCTTAATTTTCCCTAATAAAAAATAAATTAAGTGGCAACTCTACGCACATCCGAGTGAACATGCCCTCATCCTTGTGTGGATGGTCGGGGAAATGGTTCACACATTCTTGGTACATTATCTCCTCTATAGTCAGCGTGACACTTCGATATTGGGATAACCTCCATAATCCAAAGTAGCATTGTGTATATGAAACCATAAAGCACAATGCTACTTACTTATCAATCCTTTTCAAACGAATAAGTTTGTCACTATATACTTGAAGGAAGATATGCCCCAGGGATATTTATTTGCAAGTTCTTTATTACTGATAATTTGGCAATGATTTTCATTAATTTTTTTACCCGGTTGACAGCCCAAAACAACTCTATATAGTATGTATAAGTTGGCTAGTATAACAACTTCCTTGCCATTGAATTCTTACATCTTCATGTTATCATTATTGAAGCAATCTATTAGATTCTTCAATTTTATATCCTTCATCGGTATATCCATGAAGGTGCAGAGGAAAGTAGGCTTTGGCATTTGGGGCGGCTTTTTATCCTTTGGTTCTTCGCCACATTTTAATCCAGTAATTAAGTGAAAGTCTTTTCTGGTGAAGTGTAGTTCATTTTTTTTTAGTTTGATGATCATCCCATCGTTAAAATAATGCACTCACATGCTGATTTGCTAGTTGTTGAACTACTTTCCGAGAAAAGGGTCTCTTAATGATAATTCTAGGAAATCTTGAAGGGACCCCTTTTTATTTTTCGTATCTGATTTGCGGTGAGCTTGGTTTTAATTTACTCTATTAATTGCAATGAGCAAGCATTGATAATTTTTGTTTCCTCTGGCCGCTGCAAAATAAACATTTGTTTATGTTAATATAAATTTGTTTTTTTGGAATTATATTCTTAATTTGTTGGTATATATATGCTATATATACTGAAATTTTTTTCCAACAACATGCATTTATAACTAGCATATATGAACAATATATATTAAAAATCAATAGTATGCAAACCAGTATATATATTAGTATATATAAGCTATATATAGTAGCATATAACTAGTACATATAGGTCATATATACTCTTGCATATAATCAGTATTTATAGTTTATATATACTGTAAAATATACTACAATATATGATGTATTCCAAACACAATTTACTTAAAAAACTAGATTCACAATATTTGTACTAGCATATAATCAATATATCTAGCTTATATAACTTTTTCATATATATTTCTGCATAAGTTGGTATATATCATTGTATATATAGCTTATATATATTGTCAACATATACTTCAATTTATGTCACACATAGTTCTCATACAATAGTCACAATATTCATACATTGGTCATAATTCACATGCAGTAGTCCTAACATTCATACATTCTGACATCTCTAACCTAAATCATTTGTCATACATGTCGTCATTTTTAAGTATAACACATTTTTACGATTTTATCGTAGAAGCAATGTTAAATAGAGATTTCTTACATGCTAAGAATTAAATAAATGTGAATATTATATGAGATTAAGTTAGATATTTGAATAGAATAAGTTTTTAAGACTGGTATACAGTCGGTAGATGTAAACGAAGGTACGTCTAAGGTTTTTCTCGTCGCGACCGATAAAGCTTCGATAGCGCAAATAATTTAAAAGAAAATTGTTTTGCAATTACATGACTTTGGAAAATAAGTAAAGAATGTGAATAAGTTAAGTTTATTAGGCTTGTTTACATTTGGTTGACGTAAACGAAGTAGCGTCTAGGGTTTCAACTGTTGCGACCAATAAAACGTTGGTAACGCGAATAATTTAAAAAGAAAAAGTTTTGAGATTTAATGTTTTGGAAACAAGTTAAATGCTATTTGTTTTGGAACCCTAAAACCACAACGATGTCGTAAAATTTTGGTTCCGCCAGCATCATCGAGGTATGAAGCCAGTATCGGACGCCGACCGAGTTGCGAATATTTCGAACCCGATTTTATTAACTTAAATTTTAATAATAATAATGAGTATAAAATTGAAAATGGAAAATGTTGTATATATAAGTGAAAATGAATGGAAATGAAGAAAAAAAATATATATATATATATACTAAGTAAAAGAAAGATGAAAGAGATTTTATTACATGTATATGAGCTTTCACACAAAACAAGCAAAAGAGATAAGGAATATGTAAGTGAGTAAGGGAAAAATAGAAACAAATTATAAGGGATAAGGGAAAGATAGGTAAAGAGAAAGGAAGCATGTGGTGTAAAGGTTAAAGTGAGGAAAACTAATTTTAAAGTGAGAATTGGAACTTGTGTTGTGAACACAAGGGTCTAGTGATTGAAAACAAAGGAAAAGAAAGAGAAAATAGAGAGAGAAATCGAAGGAAAGAGAGAGGCAGAAGCAACTCCAGAAAAAAAAAAAGAGAAGTGAAAGGAGAAGAGGAAAGAAGAGAGAAACAAGTGCTTATAGGGATCTTATGCTATCTAGAGAAGCTTAGGAATAGATTAGAGGGGAAAGAAAAACGGAAGTATGGCTAGAAAATAAAGAAGAGCAGAAGAGAAAGAAAAACAGGGCAGAGGAGAGAACCGAAAGAAAAAAAGAGAAAAAATAGAAAATGATCGTGCATAGGAGGTCCTAGACCCTTGGGAAGGTTTGTAGAGAGGTTAGGCTAGCTTTTGGCATCGAGAAGTGACCGGAGAAACGTTGGAGAACGCCGAAAATGTGGCTAGAATTGAGGCCAGAAAACAGAGCAGTCGCAAGGAAAGCTTCTACCTGCATGTTGAAGAAACTCCAAAACGATAGCTTATTCTGCATTTTGGAGAATTTTACCTCGTGGGTACCTGAATTTGGAGCATCAAGTGTTAGAGGGGGATGGGGTAAACAACTCGAGACCCAACCTAGCTTACAGTTTTGAGGTGAGTGTAAACTTACTTATTTGTTTGAAATGATTTGTTATAAATGACGAATTATTTTATGATATTTAAACTATTTGGACTTGTACTGAAACCCGGTCAACTGATTTATTCGATATTGAAATTATATGATAATTGAATTACTTGGATCGGTACTAGAGCCGATCAATTGAATTTTTTGCTTTGTTTATCTGATAATTGAACTGTTTGGATCGGTACTGAAGCTCAATCATTTGATTTATATGATATTGATTATATACGATATATATACTATTTGGATCGGTACTGAAGCCCGATCAATTGACTTAATTGCTTTGAATATAAGATTATTGAACTGTTTGGACCGGTACTGAGGTCCAGTCATTTGAATTTATTGGATATTGAATGTTGTGATTTTGGTCATTGAGTTGGTACTGAAATCCGACCAATTGATTTTTTGAGATTTGCTATTGGATATATATACAGTCTGGATCGGTATTGAAGCCCGGTAATTAAATTATATGAAATATTGTGATAAATGTTCATATGTCATGCCAGTGCATTCTTACAGGACTTACTTAAGGTTGTTGTGATCATAATGACCAGTATTTGCAAATTTCACGAAAGAAACCTACGGGTTTCTATATGAATTGACAGATGGACCTTGGGGTCAAGATATGTTATAGATGGATCTTCGAATCAAATTATGGCTACGGATGGACCTACAGGTCTATATATAAATATGAATCGACCTATGAATCATTCAAGTCTAAAGTTTCTGATGACCTATGAAAAATTCAAGTCTAGTGTTACTGGTCAGCTATTGTCACATGCTCTATGAAATTCTCAAGCGCAGTACTTGACTTGATGGATCACAACGAAACTAAATGGATTTATATAATATTTGCATCTGCATATTGCTATGTATCTATTGTTATGGTTTTATTGGAAGTTATGGTTAAGTTGGTTACAGCTCTCAAGGTAAACGGAATTGTTTTAGTTTATACTTGCTAAGTATGCAACTCATCAAATTGTAATTCTATGATTTACAGGTTTTGTCTGGCAACTGACAGCGTCAGTTCCACCTGCTTTCTGCTCGAGTCGATCAGCTGAAGCCTAGGACCTCTCCCTCACATTGCATCATTTATTTAATGTTGTCATATAGATTTATGTTATATGTTATGTAATTATTAATAAGACATGTAATAATTGGTTCAAAAAGATATAGTGAGTAATGTACGATAAGTCATATGCATATTCGTTGTTATTATTTGCATATAGCTTTATGAGTTGTAAGTTAAAATTGTGGCTTGTGATACTTAGTATATGGGTTGTATCAACGAGGATGTATAGCATTGTCACACGTATATTAAATAAGGCCTATTTTAATGACGCATATAGGTTATAGGTTGTTACATACATAATTATATAAAACTTCATTCACAATAATTTTCAAACACGGCAGTCACAAAATAAAATATACCTTTCTAGACCAGTATATATAGGTCCTACATACTATGCATATAACCAATATATATAGTTTATATATACTGTATAATATACTGCAATATATGATATATTCCAAACACAGTGGTCACAATTCTCATTCAGTAGTCCTAACTTCATACATAATTATATAAAACTTCATTCACAATAATGTTCAAACATAGTGGTCACAATATGTCTTCCTTTTCTGTCTGATTTACAGGGTCCCTTCTGTATCTTAAAGGAGCATCTGACATTGGTGGAGTTCTGTAATTGATAAAAAAAGATAAAAGTCAATTATAAAATCTTCATGCCTCTCTTTTATCACTACATACGGTAGTATATATAGGATATATATATTGTTCTTAATCACCAGTATATATATATATATATATATACTGTTAAAAAGTGGTGTTTACCTTCTTTCAGACTGCTGTCTTTGGCGTTGTACCACTTCATCGAGCTTTTTTGTTTTAATGTAGGTTCCATTGTCATTGTTAAAGTCATCGAAAGAAGAAGAGAAATCGAAAGAATTGAGAGATGGAAATTAGGGACTTTGGTTTTGGAAACCTAAGAAAACAGTTGACGAATAAATTGAAGGATTCAGGTGGATGGAAAAGCTGAAGATATTAAGAAGAATGTGAACGAAGATCACCAGAAATGCTGTTAGAATTTGAAGAGAGATTTGGAAGAGAGATTAGTTTATGGGGGCAATTTTGGTATGTTAAAAAAGTAAGTGCTATTTTATTAAATTTTAAAAATATGTACTAATTACTTAATTTCCATATGTTATTTCCATAAAATTCCTTAAAAAAAATTTAAACTTCTATATGATGAACTGCTACTGCTTGAAATCTAATTTGACTCAGTACATGAGAATAAATAAATAAATAACACAATAGTCTTGGGCGAAGTACAAATGAAGAGAGGCTTATCGTCCTTAGGTTAGAAATATAAAAAAAGACAAAGTATATAAATATCACATTTTAAAGTTTCAAAATTCACAAATAGCTTTTCAAGTTAGAAAACACAAAAATAACAAATTTTTTAAGAAATAAAGATAAAAATAGTTCATTCTACAAAAATACCCTAAAATTAGCCTCACTAACTAAATTAACTACAAAAATAATACATACTCCATATTAAAAAATAATTATTTTCCTTAAAAAATAAATTAATTAATTAAAACATTTAAAAATTAAATTTTAAAAATAGATTTAAATAAAAAAATAATTTGTTATATATTTAGTTGATTTCTTAATTTTCTAAATTTAATTTTAAATTTTTACCAAATTAAATTAAAATTTTTTAAAGATATTATTATTAAAAATTTTTGAAAAAAAAATGTTTTTAATTTTTAAATAAAAAATTAATCAAAAATAAAAATAAAAAAATGTCAGCAAAAAGAAGAAAAAAAAATTTTGTTCACAAACCATTCAATAATTATTCACTTCATGTTTATTACATACAACAATACAACAACCGTTTATTACATGTTCAATATCTGTTACTAAAAAAAAATGTCTTCCTATCTCTAATATTCAATTCCTTGGAGTTGGAGAATTTTCAGAGTCACTATTCAATTTTTTGACTTGCTTTAAAATCGTATCTATAATTAAAAAAATACATAATTCAACAATTGTTTAGCTCATGTTCATTACATGATTCAACAATCATATCTATGCAGAATATATTTAAATATTGTTCATACTATATTCGATATACAATTAAGAAAATAGACATCTTACTTCTTATCTCTAAAGTTTAACTCAATTGGCAGAATATTTTCGGAGTCACAAATTGTTGGAGAAAGTTCAGAATACATTCACAAACTATTTGGAATATGTTGAAAGAAAGTTTAAAACTTATTCATAAACTTCCACAAATTGTTGTTCATATATATATATATAGATACTATAAACAATCAAATTGTTAAGAAAAAGTTCATAACTTATAACTTATTTACAAACTATTCAAAATAGCTAATCATTTTCTTATCCAACTTTGCATAGATGGCTTAAAGATTGTTAATAAGGCATAAAAAATGACATACAATCAAGTAGTTGAGGAAGGATGATGCATATTTCACTCGAGTCTACACCATGAATATGTCCAATTACATGAATAAAAAAACAAAGGCAATAGCGGAAGCAAAACAAAAGCAATAGCAAGCAGAAACTATTCAATCTATTTAGAACATATTCAAAAATTTATTTAGTGACTGTTCAAAATATGTGCATAACAAGTGCATATATATACTAAATTAAATACAATATTTCATAAATTTGAGTCACGATATTTCACAATTTTCAGTCCATCATTCACCAATTAACAATATCCAGCAGTACATAAAGAATGACTTGAAACTATGAATCATTCGGACATAATTCAATCTATAATGATATCCTTAATCCTTGGACATATAATCCTCCATTCTCAAATGCATTTATATTATAATTAATTGAAACTTCCTCAAGTAAGCTTTAAGAATGCAAATTCAATATAACATATTGTAATAAGAAATTCAAGACTCATTGTCGTAATCTAATCTCATTATCTTAGTATCAGCAATTAAAAATGGAATAAATACCATTCTACTAAACTTTACAATACATTGAATTACTTGTTAGTTATGTTTAAGTTCCAGAATTCAAACTTTGACGAAAGAGCTCAACAAGTCTAACCAGCTGAGCTTTTAGCTAATTCACATAAGGTGAACAGCAACATAACTGCTCAAGTGCAGTCCTCCAATGGTCGATACATATTTTCAATCTTTCCACTCTTTCTTTTACTAATGCTTGAAGCAGGATCCATGCCTCTATCTATTGATAAATTACTTGAAGCTAGACAAAAACACAATTCATAAAATTGTACCACAAATATGGGAAAAAGAAAAAGTAGTTTCAAGGATTTGAAAGTAGAAGGGATAAATGATGATAAATGGCATGACCTTGCAATGGAAAAAAGAAGTTTCATAGAGCAACACACTAACAACTTGATTATATATTATATACATTAGCATTATTTTTAATCATATCCCGTTTGATTTTTAATAACCTTTCCAGTTTGGGACCGCGCTCCAAGAACCATGCACCCCTACATCAAAATGGAGGGGCCTAAACGAAGATTGCCAAATAATGGTAGTAACGTGAAGACCTTTGGCAGGCCAAATATAGAACCCTAAATAGTCCATCAGCCAACACAATCTCCAATGCGAAAAATGTACTAAGTAAAATAACAGCAGCCAAATAAAGCCAGTGAGCAGAGAAATCAATCTTTCTACAAAGGATATCCACATTTTGCTATAAAGTTCAGGCAATACTTGCTACATAAGACATCTGGGCTATATATTTAAGGCCAACTAGAGGCTGGAAATTGGACAGACCTTTACTTTATAGTAATGTAGCGGTTTGTCCCATGTCTAGCCCAATAGTTCTTGAGATCCAGAGGGATCGATAAATCATGTCCCTCTGACGCCAATCTACTAAGCAATTTTGTGAAAACACTACCACTCATTTTCCGACCACCAACTCGGGCATGGCGCTTATTTGGCATTTGTGGTAATGGATATGATGACATGGTGGTAGTGCAACACGATGACTGCCAACCACCATTCCCCCATTTATAGCATTGATGAGGAACTCCAGTGCACGAGCAGACTGGCACTGGCATGGTTGACTCATCGTAATTCACTAGGTTCAAGCCTGCATCCTGAATATCCCACTCAGACTTATATTTCTTTGCTTCGGGAATGCTTTGTTCATTCAGATCTTCACCTACTTTATTCCCCTTCCTTGGAGACTTAGTTGCCTTTGCTGAAACTGCTTTATTCTCCTTTGTGCGTTTTGGTTGGCGTTGCTGCTTAAGAGCCTCAGCTGAAACGGTTGTTATAGGGAAGGCATCAGTGATGTTCATTTCTCCAGACTCAAGAGCTTCCGCCACATCATTGGAGTTGTATAATGGGTGTGGAATGCGCTTTGATCCCCGTTGATTTCCGTTGCCTAGAGGAAAATTCATAGCATTTTCCCGGTATTGAATTGCTGCCAGGGCATTGTCTCGCTCCATCAAAGCTTTATCGCGCTCTGCAAGAGCTTTCTCACGCTGCTGGAGTGCCTCATCCCGTGCAGCCAAAGCTTCCTTTTTTTCTGCCATTGCCATATTTCGCTCATGAATAGCAGCATCTCTTTCAGCAAGAATGGCCATGATCTTCTTATTCATTACTAAGGCATTAGATTGTTCCTTTATTTGAGCTGGTGGTGGCATCAAACTCCACTACACGGGGATAAATCTAGCTTAGCTTCAAAAATCGCATGATACGATGAAGATGAAAAGCATTAGGATGTGAAAAGAAAAGAAAAATCTTACCGTAGGATTTGCTGCTTTGTAATATTCCATCTTATATCTTCCGTTATGATGCTGTCCACCATCATCCATTGTACACTCAATTTGTGATAGGCAAAGAGAACCAGATTCAAGCTGCTCCCTACTAATGAATGTCAGAACCACAAACAGCCACTAGTTTTGTATCAAGAGATCACCTGTTTTGCAAAAGGAACACAAAATTGCATAGGAAGCAAAAGAAGTTCAGAGCTTCACCAATATCCATAAATAAGAAATGCAGTTCCAGAACAAGGCAATATCCTAATAGTCAATTCCAGAAGCAAGCACATTCAGAACCGAACAAACTAGAAATAGTAATACAAGTTACAAATTAAAGCTTCAAAAAGGGGATTACTTTAAACAGTAGCTGGCAAACACACTAGTAGAAAACAGAAACAAAGAAAGTCAAAGCCCTCCAGTGCATGAGAAAGTTCAGAGTGATTAGTGCAACTTGGAAAACAAGGGCCAGAAAAAGAGCCATGCGATTTGAGAACATCATGGTGTCTACGTTCCAGACTTCAAGAATGCCGAAGATCAGGGAGCCAACATATTCTACAGCCCAATGTGGTATTGATATACATGGTTTTTGACATAGGAAAACAAAAAAGAAACTCTAACCATTACTCTTTTCTATGTAAAAGGGCTTTATTGAAGCAACGCTTCAATTAAGGCTTCCAGAATTATTGGTAGCAACAACACTCATTCAATTCAACAAATTATAGAAAGGACAAAAAAAAAAACTTCTAGATTCCATTGGAATGAAAATTTTACAGGGTTGCATTTGAATTCGACTACAGATGTTTCTATAGAAGCTTTTGAAATTAAGCACAAATCCTCTATCTCAAATTTCAAATACACCTCGTCATGTAAACACCAGACTGTTTCAAAACCGAAATTCAGTAGCAGATCACGGAAATAAAATTCAACGATGCATATACTATATTCTAAGTACCAAACCAAGTGGGAAAATAATCACAATAAGCTCACATTGAAGCTAAGTTAGGTCTAAAAATAGAAAAACAAGCTGAATGAATAGTGTATCAGAGCAAAAAAAAAAGAGACGAAATACTATTTTCTTCGCAATTTTCAGGAACCAAACAAGTCCAAAGTGACAGGTTATCAAGTAATGAAATAAAAATATGATATTAACAAAAAATGAAGTCAAAAACAGAACCAAACCTTCTGAATCAACGGTAGTGGGTTTGATCCGAAAGCTTCAGATTCAACAAACACAAATTTGGCTTCTAAGTTTTGGAAGGAGAAGGGAGAGAGAAACATTAGAAGATCTAAGGAGCAAATATTTTTGAGAGACAAAAAGCAGGCCAAGAAGCGGTGGTGCTGAATGGCGGAGGTATAAAAATGGAGAGAGAATAAGAAAGAACGAGGCGGCGATGAGGAAGTGGAGAAAGAAGAGGAAGACGAAATGAGAAGCTATGGTGATTAGGGATTTTTATTGGCCAGGCAAAAACGACGTTGTTTAATAGTGATGAGACAAAGGAAATGAGTTTTAGAAAATAGTATGCAAATAGCACATTTTAAAAGTTAAATATAATTATAAGTAAATGGCACAAAAGTTTGTAAAATTAAATTAATAACACATTTGATTTAAATTATCCTACTGAAAAACCTAACAAACAATACACTTAAACAATCAGTGCACTGCAATCACCACACATTACTGCTACCGTCGCCGAGGAGAAGGCTAACACCGTCGCCGACGAGATCGTGGCCACTGCTGTCACGTCCAGATCTAACTTCTTCTTCTTGTTTGTCTTCATCTTTTTCTTCTTATTCTTCATATAATTCTTCTTCTTCATTTAATCCTTCTTCCTCCTTTTTTTATTATTATTCTTACTCATTTTTTATTCTGTTTGTTGTTTTCGGATGAGCAAAAACTAAAATGATGGATAGGGTCATGGAGTAAAAGAAATATATATATATATATATATATATATATATATATATAGCACATATATCATAATATATAAAACGATCCATAAACTGATATATAGTTCATATACACGACCCAAAAATACTACATCTCAACTTATTCTCCAAAAAAAAATCCTAGTAATCATAACCAAATCTCACTTCTCCATATAGAACATAATAAATAAAAAAAATCAGCCAGCACTCTTCTAAAAACCAAAATCCAAACTAAATCAAACATAAAACAACAAAGAATGGGCAAAAATAACACCCAAAAATGAAATTAAAAATGAAAGAGAAAAAGAAGAAGAATTGTAAACACACAACACGCAATTTGGTTCACATCATCTTTGCGAATCCATGGAGGTACAGTTCCTGCATCATATTTACAAATCTTAAATCCATAAACCAAGAAGAAGACTGCGTGGTCTTGGTTGCTTCTGCTTTTCTTTCTTTTTTTTTTTTATAATTTGTTAATTAGTTATTAAGAGTCACTTAATTTAACTAGAAGGGTAAGGAGATACCATTAACTCATTATGTATATTTATTTTAATTTTGAAAACATGATGTTATTTAATTTCAATTGTGCTATCGATATATTTATTATAAAGTGTGTACTGTTCATATGAACAGTAAAACATACCTACATAAAACGATCCCTGCTCCTCGGAAACGATGCCGTATCTTTCACGGACCACTTTCAAAATTATTTCACCCCAATGTCATCTACCTAGCCAATCATGCTCTTTACCAAGGTGACATATGCAACAAGCATACCCTTTTTCATCTTTTCTTACTTCTTTTCTTCCTTCATTACCTACATAAATTAGCATCCAAACGATCCACGTTAATTTAATAGGCTCTTTTTTGTTTTGAAAAAATTGGATTAACATCTATATAGATGGTTAAAAGACATATCACTCGCCAGCGGTAGTCGCAAATATACAAACTCACAATTGCAATATTCATATAGGCGTGTCAGTTGTCTATGTCCAACCAATCAGATGATTATCGTTGATAGTTAATAAAATAAGACCTAATTGAAGTTAATAATAAAGTTGAAGTATCAAATAGGTATAAGTCAACCATCAGACACCAAATAGATAATTTTTAATAAAATTTAGAATGAGAAACGGAAACCCCACGAAGGTTCCTTCATTCTTTCTCATTTCTTCATCTTTTCTTCATTACCTTCACTTCCTTTCCTGCTATTCATCATTTTCATCATCTCTATCATCCATTTTCTTCAACAAATCATCAAATTCATCAAGGATTATCCATCATCAAGCATATATATATATATGACTTAGTAAGTTTATTTTTATCATTTTCATTCATTATAGTTAAGAAAAGATGTTTATAAGAAAATCTTTTTTGTAGGAGAAGTCAGTTCAAAGGGAAAAGAGTAAGAATGTTAGAAATGGAGCTATGAAACTTGGATTTGATGTTTGATACTTTAAGTTTAATATAGTGTGAAATTAAATTCGTTATGTGTGTTTTTATTGAATTGTTGTGTTTGATGAACTGTTGAGTTAATATAATACTAGTTGAGTTGTTTGAACTGATGCGGATGAAAGAAAAGTATATAATGATTTGTGAAATTTGAAATTCTGTTGAAAACAGATGAATTTAGTAATACAGAGCATTTGGATACAAGCGGTAATGCACGCTACCCAGAAGGTAGCTACATGGTCACAATATCCAGAAGCAAACAAGGCATGGTAACGCATGCTACATAGTGGGTAGCTCATGCTACCATCAGAGAAAAACATGAATGATAATTATATGGATGTAATTGACTATATGCATGATAAATTAAGTATGTATAATATACTATAATACATGCATGATGATAGAAAGACATGATAACATAAAGATTAGTACAAAATTCAGTATAATCAGATAATCAAATCAGACAACCAGTAAAATGTTGTAATTGTTGTATTATGCGATTTGATGTAGTGATTATGATATTGATGTAATGATGGTGATATTGATTATGATATTGATGTAATGATGGTGATATTGATAAAGATATAATATGCTCCAATGAGGTTAAGGTGGAAACCATGTAGATATGTTGCAACATATCACTTAGCATTCTGCACCTTATACATTTTGATATTCCAGCTTCGGCCGTGAGAATGAATATGATATATTTGGAACTCAGCAGCCTGACATACAGTCATATAGTTACCTTATCATTTAAGTTTCATTATAACCTTATAGAGCTAATTGATAAATGGAAATTGATATGTGTTTATATATTTGATATGGTGCATAAAGTCATAAAGCATTAAGGCCAACATGTAAAATCATTTTGGTATGCGTGAATGTGTGTTATTCCTTTACATTCTATTATAGTTAAAGTATCCACTGTGTATAATTTGCTCAACAATTTATATGTCTAACTCGCAGGTATTAAGTTTTTTAGTCTTTTGGGAAGAATCATCTTCACAACTGCTACAATTCATTGTCAGAACGAAAAGTCCATAAGGTAGTCGATATATTTTGTATCTTTTGTCTGTAAACTCATGGCATTTACATGGCATACAATTGGGCATAATAGTTTTGTATCTAGAACTTATGATGTAATTAATTATGTTTGATGTATACATTAATTTTAAGCACATAGTATTTCATTTAGCTTATAGGATGAATTCAACATGATAGGTCATAGGGTTCAACCGACTGTATCATTCTGACTCAGTTAATTTAAAAAATTGGATGGACCGGAAAGGGACACTATATTAGGTAAAATCTCAAAATATATTAATTTAAATTTGTAATTTGAAATTGTTTGAGAGAATGGCTTAGATTTGGAAAATATATATATAATTAAATATTTCTAATTCAATATTTGGTGATAAATTATTTTCTTAAAAGAATGTAGTCGCAAACTTATAGAAAGCAATCAATAAAATATAATTCTAGAAACATGTTATATTTATTTTTTTTTTAAAATAAAAATGATAAATATATTCACTGTGTAAATATTGTTTAATACAAATAAACATAAATAATTATATAAATATATGAATGAAAATATTCGTCCTAATTATTTATTGAAAAAGATAACTATAATATTTATTAGAACTATAAAATATTGAGTAACTTTTTCTAAATATTATATATATGATTTTTATGCCTCAAAACTCGTATATAGAAATGCAACTAAATTTTTAACCCGTGTAATGCGCGGAACGTGTAACTAAATATTAAATTTTATTTACTTATTTTTAATAATCATACTATTACACAAATATTTGTTTTATTTATTGTGATTATTTTGAATAAAAACAAATTATCCTATTTTAATTACATACTGTGATTTTACATTTATTAAAAAAATTTAATTGGTCTTTAATGAGAGAGTCAAAAATTTTTGAATGCAACATTATCGGGACAGATTTCTGAAAACTTCCTTATAAACCACATTAACTGCCTCACTTGTATTATGACCATCATCAACAGATATCAAAATCTTTAAGCCTTCCCTACTTGTAACCCTTGATACTGCCACATAGAGTTGTCCATGGGTGAACACTTGCTTCTTAAGAAATAACCTGACATTAGAAAGTGATTGTCCTTAAGTCTTGTTGATCGTTATTGCGAAAGACAACATAACTGGAAATTGACGTCTTTGAAATTTAAACATCATCCTCATATCAAACGGCGTCAACGTCATCCTGGGAATGTAAACCTTCTCGCCCATTTTAATTCCTGACATTACCTTTGCTTCTATGACCCTTGTCCCCAACTTAGTAATATAAAGCCACCTGCCATTGCATAACCCAGCAGAATGATCAATGTTCCTGAGTAGCATCACAATTACGCTCTCTTTGAGTGTGATAAAGTGGTTTGGAACTCCAGAACATTTAATGCTATTTATGAATTCTAGTGTATGCAAGTGTTCCAGGGATCCAAATGAATTATCAGACATGTACAGGGCATCAAAACTAAGATATGTCCTCTCTACTCCAAAATTAAGAGACACCATGTAGTAATTGATGCTTGCGACCATATACAGTGTCGGTGCAAGAATCGCCTTACTCTGGAGGTAGCTTAGATCTTTCAAGTAGTGGAAATAATCTGGGTAAGTGCTTTGGAAGATCGCAGGTACGAGGTCATTTGACTGTTCAATTAGCAAATCTGACGGTATAAATATCTTACCAATTCCATCGATTGCATCTTCTACCGTACCATCCCCAATTGCTAGTATCCACTTTGAGAACTCTCTCAAACACGCTAACTCTGATCCACTTCGGTTCGCTTGTAGTCTCATATTTTTTGTCAACTTTAAAACTTTACAATAGCTCCACAGGTAAGATGAATTAAGCGACACATGAACAACATCTTGACGGCTGTCTACACAATATAAATGAGATAATGTTAAATATAGTTTTAGATATTAAAATAAAATTATAAGATAAGGATACGACTTATACCTTTCGGGATTACTGGCAATATCTGCCTAAAATCACTCCCGAGAAAAACTGTTTTACCACCAAAGGGTAGTTCGTTGGTGGATGGATTTTGAAATTGAAGAATGTCCCTGAGGGTAAGGTCCAAGGCTTCAAAATAATATATGTGGATCATCAGTGCCTCATCCCAAATAATTAGTTTTGTCTTTATAATGAGTTCAGGCAATGGACTTCCCTGCTTAATATTACACGTTGAGTCTTCTATTGAGGTCAGAGGGATACAGAATCGAGAATGCGCAGTCCTACCACTTGTCAATAATAGAGAAGCAATCCCATTCGAAGCCACCGTGAGTACTATCTCTCTTCTAGATCGTAGAGCGGATGAAAGTGTCATCTATATAAAGGTTTTCCTGTTCTGGCATATCCATATAAAAAGAACAATCCTCCTGTTTCTTTGTCAATTGCAACCATAACGATGTTATATACCGATCTCTACTCTGATGTTAAATTTGGCAGCAGATGTTGGTGTTCTTCAGTTAGCTCTCGCCTATTATAATGGAGTTCATCTGCTATCAACCAATTATGAAGATCATAATCTCCCTTGCCTGAGGTAGGCTATGGCATAATCGGAAAATCTTGTAGACTTTTTGCACATCCCTTAAGGATATCCTCTATCATTTTGAGGCATCAATCTTTAATCTCCTCTTCCATGAGCTCGGTTCCTGTGATTAATAATTAGACAATAATGTATTTTAACCAATTAATAATTACACATGACAAAAAGCATTTATAGACATATAATGTCTGGACTGTTCGATGACTGTCTTTCCTCATAAGTAATATCATCAGCAAACAAGTGCCAGGTTTCGTCCCAAACATATTCAGGCCTGGATATAGAATTGGATATCAGTAGGATGGAAAAGAGTCTTCTTAGATAAACTGGCATTGCCCACTGGCTAGTTTCTCTAATAACATCAATGTACTCATTATCATCATCCAAAAGACCTAAAGCATAACACGTATCTCTAAAAGTAGGATGAACGAACCCATCAATCGTTCTGAGATCCTCATATGATGTCGGTCCTTTAATGACATTCAGTAACAACCGTAAGTAATACAAGTCCCTAGATCTAGGCGGTACAAAAAAAGCCTACCAATAGAAAATCCTTGTTTCTTCTTCTCCCACCTCCTCTTAGGTTGCTTCCAGACAAACATTGTAGTAAATTCTGCATATGTAAGTTCCCTTGCTTCTGGGAATTCTTTTTTTTCATCAAACCAAGCAAGGAACACGGACTCTTTTATACTTTTACGATTTATTACCATAGGAATTGGTTATTCATCAGTAAAATATACAGGCTGCTCATCAGGAAGGTGGAATGACAATCTTTCAACTGATGGCTCTCTATGGTGAATGGGAAAGCCAAATATTCTTCATGCTGCCTCACAAGGTGAAATATACCGACAATCATAATACATTTGAATCTCATCTACTTCTGGCCTTCCTTCTTCTTTATTTGCCGAGGGATAAAAAACAACAGTTACACGATCGTACCCCTTGTTCACATATTTAAATAAGTACTTGATGAACCTAGATTGGTTACACCATTCAACATTGATGTGAGCTCCATACTTCAACAGTAGAAATCTATTATGTGGGACGACGTGCTTGTCAAAATCTAAAAGATTAATATGGTCTTATTATGCGAAGTAAATATCAATTTGTGTTTGGAAGTTTAAGTAGCTATTGTTGAGATCAACGCCATTCTTTTTTATAGTCCTGCCATTATCCCTTATCATGTACACTGGATAACCTTCTTCATCAATGGTTGTTGTGCTGTTAAACCGCTTTGAAAAAAGATTTGTACACCTCTCATCTTGCATGTATGGGGAATTAGGACGTGCTCTGTCGCACGGACCATGGAGCATGAGATTTTTTACCATTTCATAGTAATGAGGTTCACTACTACGATCTGGTATCTCTGCTGATATTATCCTATCAATATCTGAAACTGTAGGATCTTTGCTACTCTCATGAAGAAATAGCAAAATATGGGCGTGCGGTAGACCCCGTTTTTGGAACTCAATAGTGTACATCACTAAATAAAGTTCAAGTCATTTTGAAAATCAACATATGTAAAATATAAATATTGAATATGTACAAATACAAAAGAAAAATGTTCGTACCTGCTTTAGATTTTCCAAAAATACCTTTGTCCCGAAGATCTTTGATCATTTGGTCATGTTTTATCTTGAAAACCCTGCTTAAGATGTTCGGCCTATCTTCTAGTTTTAATCCCTTACTGGTGACAAATCTTTTAATCTCAGGCCACTGTGAGTTACATGTGAAGGTGATGAATAGATCGGGATATCCATCCCACTTATATATCGTCATAGCATCCTGATAATTTTGAATCATGTTTCGAGCTCCTCTTGTGAAGGATGACGGAAGAATTATCCTCTTTCCTTGTGAAGTCGGCTGAGTCTCTCCACTTAATATTGCATCTGTCAATCCTTTATACATTTCAGACCTTAAAAGGGGTTGGTTCAACCTGATGTATGCTAGTCTTCCTGCCTCGACCATTGTATAACCATCTACAAGGAATTGTTGAAATAGTTTTCTAGAGTGCGATATTATCGGTGTGTGGCCTCTCTTCTCTTGGAGTTTGTATGCAAAATACTCTCTTACACTTACACGCTTATTTGCTGAACTTGAATCCCCGGTTCATGTAAATAAGATGTCCTCTTTATATCCATCTTCTCTATATGGAAATAAGAGAGGATACTGTAAAGGAAGATATGCAACATTTAATTCAGAGATTCTCCTCAGTTGACCATTTTAGTTTCAACAACAATGTCTCTTTCAACCTTGGAAATGACAAAATCACCTACTATTAGTGTAACAAACTCTACTTATAGTCTTACGTCATAAAACATGCTATTTTTTTTAAAAAACTTAGCATACATCACATGTTACTATCTTTGTTTAATTTCTAAAACATATACCATATACATATCAAACATATAACAGCATTCAATAACTTTATTCATTTACCATATCTCAGGTTAACTGGTCATTCTCTGTACTATGGG
>CANUEY010107557.1:0-11037 GCA_948099555.1 Croton setiger
TTGAATTAATTATTAGGATGTTCATATGTTGATGTATGTATTATAATATGCTATATATGTGATTTGGTGTATGTATGTATATGTATATTTATATGTATATGTATGGGAAACAAAATTAGTAGTTACGTCACCCGACGTATGACAAAAAAAAAGGGCCTGTTTTATGACATAGGAATATAGAATGAGGTGTTACACCCACACTAGACTAGATATTGCCTATGCAGTTGGGATAGTAAGTGAGTTCATGCATAAGCCACAGGAAGAATACATGGATGCGGTTATCAGAATTCTCCGATATTTGAAGGGATCTCCAGGACATGGAGTGATGTTTCAAAAGAATGGACACTTAGAAGTAGAAGCATTCACAGATGCAGATTGGGCAGGTAATCATATTGACAGAAGGTCAACTTCCGGATATTTTACTATGGTAGGAGGAAATGTGGTGATTTGGAAGAGCAAGAAACAGAAGGTGGTGTCCTTGTCAAGTGCAGAAGCAGAATTTCGAGGTATTGCTCGAGGTTTGGCAGAAGTTTTGTGGATAAGGAAACTTCTTACAGAGATTGGTTTTCCACCTAAAACCGCCTGTAAGTTGTTGTGTGATAATAAGGCAGCGATCAGTATTTCAGAAAATCTAGTTCAACATGACCGGACAAAGCATGTAGAAGTGGATAGGCACTTTATCAAAGAAACTGGAAGAAGGAATTATATGTCTCCCGTTTGTCCAATCTGAAGATCAGTTAGCTGATATACTGACCAAAGCCATTCCAGGAAAGTGGTTTAACAAAGTTTTAAGCAAGTATAGGAGATCCTACGACTCAACTTGAGGGGGAGTGAAAAAAAGGAAACAGAATCAGCATCAAATAAACATGGAAAGAAATCAAAATCATATCATACCTTTATTGTCAAATATTTTACATTATTTTACATTTAATTACATTTGTCCTGGTTGTAATATAAAACAAGTAATCTGTATGAATAAAGATTAAGCTTTTCCAGAAACAAATCCTAATCTTTCTATCTAAACATCAGATTAGTCTAGAAAAATTTATATATTTTTTAAAAATAGTTACTCCAAAAATAATTAAATGCTTTCTTATGAATCAATTATATTATCAACAATTCACCATTGAAATGAATCAATTATATTATCAACAATTCACCATTGAAAAGAACGTATTGCATACGTATGAACCAGAATAGGAAGTCTGAAAATCATATTAGAAAATTTAGAAGAATGGGGTTGAAAGAACACAAGAAAATAAAACAATCTAATATAATTCTCAAATTCATTTTTCTTTCACGATTCAAATAAAAATGGACGCCATGAAAATGACAACATCAATCGCACAATTTTTGTTTTTACACACAAACATCACTTCCATGCAATACTATCATTGCAGAGTGTTGCCTTATTCATTCTTGACATTGAAAACAATAAATAAAAACCCAGAAAAGCTTAATCAAACACGTTTTAGAGCAAGAAATATTTGAGAAAAATCAACAGCATTGGCCTGCAAGCTGGAGAAATACTCTTGTGTCTTCTTAAAAAATCGATCAAACAATTCATCTATAATCTCACTTCCAAAATGCTTGCTAATAATTCCTTCACAGCTAGCCCTGACAGCCATTTTCCACACATTCCCTGTTTTTATAACATCAAGAACTTCGGTAGTTTGAAGTAACTCAATTCTCTCTATATTGAAACATCTACTTCTTTCTACAGCTTGTATCATCTCCTTTGAAGATGGAATAAAAATCGGCATATTGAACGAGTCCACTTGCGCTTCATTCACCAACCCCTGTGCATGGTTCGTAAAATTATAACTTAAAATTAATTGTGTTCCATTCGCAATGATAAGGTTTTTGATTACTGGAGAAAGCACATGAATGTGCACAAGTTTTTATTAGACTAACCTCTTGAGCCATGTCCACTAGGGTAGATCCCAAAACATGAAACGCAGAATTAGGAAATCGGCAAGAATGAGGGAACTCATCAGGGATGCCTGGCATTATGATCACTATAATCCCACCAATAACTAGCTCTTTAGCTCTTGCATCTAAAAATTTGTCCATATCTTCTGCGAATTGGGTCGCATATGCTTTTCGTACTTCATCCGATGAGGCATCAATGTAGGAAATTCTGCCCTTGTTCCAAGCAGGAGAGGTGTTATCCTGAATCTCTTTCGGCACTTGAGACAGCCAGTTTAATGCATTGGAAGTATGAACAAAATGAAGAGAGGACTTTGGGAATAAGCGGCCATGGAATGAACCGGGCACACTGGCACAAAAGTATTCCCTTTCCGGAGGGAGACCTCTAAACAGAGCATTGAAATCATTCAAGACATGATCACTGAACAACACTTGACATTCAGGAATTTTTGAAGGGTGATGACCTTCAGATTGAAACTTATATTTTACTGGTTCAATTATATTTTCCACACAAGTAAACGTATTTGGTCCAACAGAACAGCCCAAATCTACAATATTGAATGAGCTTGAAGATGGAAAGTGAAAATCTTTTATGTTAAGGTTATGAGTGATTGTCTCAGCAATCAATCTCTTAGCATCATCAATAGCTTTCCTCTGCAAGTAATTATCAAACATGCAAGAAATAAATTCCTTGAAACTTTTTATCAAACACTTGTTAGACATCTACTTATTATATTTAATAAAAAAAAAATAAATAAACAGGCAGAAACACAAAACTATTACTTGAATAGAGGAATTCTTGGTGTAGCTGTAGTCGTCATCTCCTCCATTCATTGCATAAGATTCCGCCATTGATGTTGTCCCGACCCGTCTCTGTGTATCGTAAGCAGCTAAATGATCCGATGGTAGAAGTAAAACTAACTAAAAAACAACAAATCACTAATAGCTAATCCTTTACCCTAATTAACATTTATAATGCCATCTCTGTACCTCCAATAGCCGAAAATTTAGGCATGTTTTAATTGGGGTGGATTAATAATATGAACTAACAAGTTTCCCATTCTGTGTTATCTTTTTTTTTTTTTATTATTTTTTTATTATTTTTTTTTTTCTGTTTGATATTATATGAAGGATGCTGATGTTAACGAATTTTAGTAAAAATTGGTTATTTAAGTTTTTATCAAGTAGATAGTATTTTTTTTCAATAGTTTAGTAAATAGTATATATTACCAAATCACCGCCTCTAAAGCTACTACTGTTTTTTTCTTTTTTTTTTCTTTTTTCTGATTTATTGTCTTTTTTTTCTTTTCTTTTTTGTTATTTTTCCTTTTTTTTTTTAACTACCACTACTTCTAATTTTTTTTTCCCTTCCTTTTATTTATTTATTTCTTTCTTTACATTTTCCTTTTTTCCATTTTTTTTATTTCTTTTTTTTTATATTTTTTTTCAAAATTTTGACTTTTCAATAAAAGAAGGCGGATTGATAAATTTTAATTTTTTATTTAATTGTTATATTGATTTATATATTAATAAATATATTACATAAATTTTCTAAACTGAATTACATACTAATAAGTATATAAAAAAATTAATTTGTATGTTAATATATATATATATTGATGATTTTATATACTGATTATGTTGTAAAAATAAATTTTAAAATATTGATTTATATACTAATAAATATATAAATTTTAATTTATATATTGATTTATATACTGGTGAGTATATAAAAATTAATTTATATATCAATTTATATACTTATAAGTATGTAAAAATTAATTTATATACTGATTCGTACATAAATATAAATTTTTGTATTGATTTATTTACTTATGAGATTTAAAAATCAATTTATATACTGTTGGGTATGAAAAAATCAATAAAAATACAGATTTACATACTGATGGATCTGTAAAAATCAATTTACATACTAATATACACAGCTTGTTGTCTGCATTGTGCTCCACATTTTAGCGACATAAAAATTACACAACTAATAGTATATAAAAATTAATTTATATGATGATCAGATATTTAAAAATAAATTTATATACTAATTTATATATTGGTGGGCATACAAAAATTAATATATATACACATTTATGTAATGATTAGTATATAGAAATCAATTTTTATATTGATTGTTATATAAAAGTTAATTTATATATTATCTTTTGTATGCGGACTTAATTTTTATATAATTATCAGTATATATATTAATATACAAATTAAATTTTACGTATTATCAAAAGTAATATATAAATAAATTTTTTAAATTTATTAGTATAAATTAATTTTGAAAAAAATAAATAAATAAAAACAACGAGAAAAAAATAGAGGTACCCATAGTAATAGAAAGTAAAAATACTAAAAAGCAAAAATAGATAGAATAAAGAAATGCGATATAGTAAAAAGAAATTGTGGACTAAAATAGGGTTGGTAGTGAAATGTCCTCAATTGACTTTTTTGCAATTTGTTTAAATTTGGAGGACTTTTTCATAGTTTTTCATGCTGGCTTTAATTTGTTTATTTTGGGAGTTTGTGTTTAATTTGAGGATTAAGAGTGTAGAATGTAAATTTTTTAGGACCTTTTTGTAATTATTTTCTCCGAATCGGAGAAAGAATAATTAGATTTAAGGGGTGCATTGTTTAATTTGTCTACAATTTATTTTTTCGCAATTTACCGCTTTTTGTCGTGTATTTGCACAAACGATTTAAATCGCCGAATTAGGAACATCGATAGCTTACTTTTCAATTAAAACCTTAACTTGAAAATCGGAAAATAAATTTGGTTTCAGAGGCCGGTAAATCTGGGCATTAGTCGAAATGAAATTTCGTCTAATGTACCCAACCCTCTTACTCAGTAGCTCAGATTTTGCCTTATCCTAAAATCAAAACGGACTCAATTTTCAAAAAATAAAAAACGGTTCCCAAAGGGTGGCAACTCGAAAAATGCTTTTAAAACCAACTAGTCTCGGCACCGCATCCAAAATTGTTTTATCATTTTTCTTTTCGGCTTATAAACCGAAAAATTCGGAATCCAAATCGTCATCAGTTTAATTGGCGACTCTAGTGGGAATTTTACAGTCAAATCTCCAGTTTTTATTAACTGAATTTTTTACTATAATTAAGGGTTAACTTTTTTCAAACAAACCAAATCATTTTCCAACTTTTAAGTTAAGTCATTTTTCAAAATAAAAATCGCGCTCAGTGATTTCTATCGTTTGTTGTTTGTTTTATTTCTTTCGTTTATTAACTGTTTTAGGATTTTGCATTGCATCCTTCATCATCTTCTATCTCTGTTCTACCCTTATAACCCCACAATAAGGTTATTAGTGCGATCGGTCTGCTGCCTTCCAAAATTTTGATACACCAGTCGGAGTACTGGTAATGCTTATCAACCGTAAGTCTCGTACTGTAAAAGTATATAAAAAGGTTAAGGCCTTCAAAGCCGAAACCTCGCTTACGGATCCCAAGACTTGTCAAATCCAACTTAACCCACTTATAGTCGGCCGTAGCAACTTCCGTTTAAGATTTTTACCCAATTTGTTGTGCTGTTGTTTTGTATCATCATCTTAAATGTAAGTGTTATCGACAATCTTAAAGTTCCCCTGCTGACTGTCGAGATTACACAAAAATCCTAGGGTTTATGCGTCGGAATTTTTAACCAAAACCAATTCGTGTGCAGGCGATATAAGGGTGGAGTTCATGCATTTCCTTCCCCCCGTTCCCCTTTATTTCTCTGTATATATCAATTGTTTATGCATCATTTAACATGTTTTATTTCATCCATTTAGGCATCAGTTACTGTTATGGCCATAGGCCTTAACCCCAGTTGGTTGTTCAACTTGAATCCTTTTGTCGAGATCAACCTTTCTCTATAAGATCTGAAGATCACTCTGTAACATATAGGACTCGTAGGTCTTTCTATATCATATAGAAACCGTAGGTTTCTTTCATGAAATTTGCAAACACTGGTAGCAATAATCAGAACGCCATATTTAAGTCCTGTGGAAATGCATTTATATAACATACATTTCATATCATCATATTTCATATAATCATATGACCGGACTTCAGTACCAGTTTAAACAACATATATATCCAATACCAGATCATATAACTCAACTGGTCGGATTTCAGTACCGATTTAGGAACCACAAACATCATAATTCATATATCCAATATTTTTCAATTGACCGGGCTTCCGTACTAGTCAAATACAATTCAATATAATCATATAAACTCATTTTCATATATCACAGATGACCGGGTTTCAGTACCGGTCCAAATAGTTCAATATAGCACATTTGACAATTTCACAAAATTATTTTCAAACATATAAGTAAGTGGGTTTAACACTTACCTCACTGCTGTGAGCTCAGTTAGGCCTCGGGTTGTTTACCCCGTGCCGCTCGAGAACTCGATGCTCCTATAATGCATAACATAGCAACAATATCCAATTAATCATATAAGTCATCCATATATGCTATGATGCATGATTAAATATTTAATTCTCTAAAATAATTGAGTTTTAAATTTAATCCATTTTATTTTCTATGAATTTAAACTCAATCCATAAAAAGTCCACTTTAAAATTATTTAATAAAATATTAAAAATAATTAAAAAACTCTATTTATCATTTAATAATTATAATTAATCATAATTATAATTATCAAAACCAAAAATAATCTTTAATTAAACCAAATAATAAATCAAATCAAAATCATAATTAAAAATCTTTAATAAAATATTTGATCTTTAATTTTCGGGTTTAAAACAATCTCAAAATAAATTTCTGACGTCAAATGGATTTAAGATGTGCAAATTAGGTTGGAAGGATCAAAATATAATTTATAAAAGTTTCTGGGTCAAAAATATAAATAAATAGATGTTTTAGGGGCTAAAATGCAAATTTTACCAAATACAGGTGCTGGACGCGTAATTCTGCGTCAAAACGCAGTGAACCACGTCGTTTTAGCCGCTGTCCTCAGGATCAAAAGGCAGCATCTGCCAGCGCTTCGTCTGCGCTTCACTTAACCAAAACGCAGCCTCTGCTTGCATTTTGGATCGTCTTCTTCCTTTTTCTGTCTTCCTTCTTCTGTATTCTGCCCAAAACCTGTGACTTCCATACAACTTCCATACGAGTGTACGTCCTGCTCTGGTGGCTTTCTGGCAAGCTATGACCAGCGTTCTCTTCCTCTACACCCCCTCTATCAAACCATCAGGCCCAAATTCACCAATGCATGCCCAATTCTAAAATCTAACCCCTCAAAGTAGGCTCATCAACACTGGTTCAAAACCCAGAATTCTGAACGAGTTTCTGTTTTCTCTCTCTCCTTCGTTTCCCAGCTATTTTCTTCACTTCCTATCACCTCTAACCTCTTCCTACAAGCCTTAGGGACGTTCTGAAGGCTTTGGATCACAAGTTTTCTCTCTTTTTTCTCTTTTCTCTTTCCTTTCTCTCTTTTCTCTCTTTTTCTCTCTTTTTCTATCTCTTTTTGGTTTGCTTCGAAGCTCACAGTTTTTCCTCTGTTCTAGCCTCTCTACCAGCTTTAACACCTCCAGCTTCAAGTCCCTAAACACCCCTTTCCAGCAGCTGCTTCTTATTTTTGCACAAAACCCTATTTTACCCTTCTATTTAACTTACACATATGGTTTTCTTTCTTTCACTTACTCTTCTTGTTTCACTTTCAATTTCAGTCCATATGACACAACAACACCAGGTTTAAAAATTTTTTTGGTGTTAAAATAATAGGTATAATACGTGCCTAAAGTTTCGTAAAAATTGAAATCCGAAAAATTATTCGTGGTTCAGTCGGTGCCCTAATCCGACACCGAAACCTCGACGATTTTCATGGAACCAAAACCGTACGACATCGTCGTAAAATTAGGGTTCCTAAAATTTTAAAATCATATAAACAAACATATCTTAAAATATTAAAATCATTTACTTAATATTTTCCCCGTTTTCGACATTTTTCGATTGCGCGAGCCAAAAACCCTAATTTGCTTCATATGTGTCTTTTGACGGTAAACGAGCTTAAAACATAACTTGTTTAATATATTCATTTCATGAATTATCATATTCAAATCATATATTTCATGTTTAACTCAAATATCAAACTAAATTATAATGAATTTTAATGAAAATCCATTTTATGCATGAAATGACGTCCGTAATGACGTAGGCTAGGGTTTAGGATGTCACAAATCTCCCCTCCTTAAGAAATTTGCCCAAAAAATTCCAAACCTGTACTCTGGAACAATTGCGGATACTTCTGTCACATATGTGCCTTTGTTTCCATAACACCTTAACCATAGGAATATCCTTATTCCGTAGCTGTCTAACCCCATATTCTAGGATTTCCATTAGTTCCTCTGTATAGCTCAAGTTCTCTACCACATCAAAAGAATGCTCGTTTATCACATGAGTAGGATCAGATCTGTATCTTCTGAGCATATTCACATGAAAAACGTTGTGAATCTATGCCAAGTCCGAAGGTAAAGCCAATCTATAAGCCAAAGGACCAACTTTCTCTGTAATCTCATATGGACCAATGTACCTAGGTCTCATTTTTCCTTTCTGTCCGAATCTGATAGTGCCTTTCCAAGGCAAAACACGAAGGAAAACCTTATCCCCAACATTGTATTCCATCTCTCTCCGATGTTGATCCGTATAGCTCTTCTATCTATCCTGTGCAGCCATTAACTTAGCCTTTATTATGTCAATTTTGTCAACGGTTTCCTAAACTAATTCTGGACCCTGCATTGTTCTTAGCCCCTCTTCGTCCCAAAAATATGACTTCTGCACTTTTTGCCATATAAAGCCTCGTAAGGAGCCATGCCAATGCTGCTATGAAACTGGTTGTTGTAGGCGAATTCTATCAAACTAATGTAATTGTCCTAAGAACCTTGGAACTCCAATACATATGCCCGCAACATATCCTTAAGAGTCTGAATGGTTCTCTTAGACTGCCCATCTGTCTGAGGATGAAAAGCAGTACTAAAGTATAGTTTTGTGCTCAAAGCTGCCTATAAACTCTGCCAAAACTGTGAGATAAACTGTGGATCTTGGTCAGATACAATGGATATAGGCACTCAATGTAGTATGAAAATCTTATTAACATACTCTGTAACCAACTAATCTAGTGAAATACCCCATCTAATCGGGATAAAATGAGTTGACTTTGTAAGCCGATTCACAATTACCCAAATAGCATCGTGCTTTCGTTGGGTTTTAGGAAAAGCTGTGACAAACTCCATGGTAATTCTTTCCCACTTCAACACAGGTATAGGTAAAGGCTGAAGTTTACCTGCTAGAGCATGATGCTCAGCCTTAATCTGCTGACAAATCAAACACTTGGCTATAAATTCAGCCACATCTCTCTTCATCCTGGGCTACTAATAATGAGTCTTCACTGATTGATACATCTTTGTCGCATTTGGATGCATAATATAAACTGTGTTGTGTGCCTCATCTAAAATCTCATTACGTAGCCCATCCACATATGGAAAGCATAACCTGTGGTTCAACATCAATGTATCGCTATCCAAGGTAAAAGAAGTTACCTCGCCCAGTTTCACCCTATTAATAATGCTCAACAGCGAGGATCTCTCGACTGATTCTACTGTATCTTCTCTTTCAAAACATGTCTCACTTTTCATGTTGCTAATAAGACACTCTTGGAATCCTCATCTAGGTTAATATTTAACTTCTTCAACTCATTCACAAGTGATAAGGAAGATACCTATGAATAGGCTGGAGTACCATTACCCTTTCGGTTAAGAGCATGAGCTACAACATTAGCTTTACCTGGATGATATTCGATGGTGCAATCATAATCCTTAAGCAACTCGATCCACTTTCTCTTTCTGAAGTTCAACTCTTTTTTTGTCATCAAATACTTCAGACTCTGGTGATCGGTGAATATCTAGAAAGTCTCTCCATATAAGTAATGTCTCCAAATTTTCAAAGCGAAAATCACTGCGGCTAGCTCGAGATCATGAACTAGATATGACTTCTCATGTGTTCTCAGCTGCCGTGAAGCATAAGCAATGACATTACCCCTCTGCATCAAGACACAACCCAATCCCTGATGAGAAGCATCGCTATAAACCAAAAATCCACCGGTACCTGAGGAATAGTTAACACTAGTGCTGTAGTTAACTTCTCCTTCAGCTGATCAAAATTGCGCTGACAAGCCTCTGATCAAACAAAAAGAAAATCTTTTCTAAGCAATTTGGTCAAAGGTGTAGCAATCAAGAAGAATCCCTCGATGAACTAGCGATAATAACCAGGCATACCAAGGAAACTCCTGATATCTGTAACACTTTATGGCTATGGCCAATTCTGAATTGCTTCTACCTTTCTGGAATCTACCTCAATGCCATTAGCTGATATAACGTGTCCTAGAAACATCACATGATCCAACCAAAATTCACACTTACTGAATTTGGCGTACAACTGTCGTTCTTGAAGAATCTGCAAAATAGTCCTCAAATGTCTCTCATGCTCTGATGGATCTTTAGAGTAGATCAACATGTCATCGATGAACACGATCACAAACTTATCAAGGAATGGCTGAAATATCTTGTTCATCAATGCCATGAACACAGCTGGAGAATTTGTCAACCCGTATGACATTACTAAGAATTCGTAATGTCCATACCGAGTCTAAAAGGCTGTCTTCGGAACATCCTCTGTAGCTATCTTCAGCTAATGATAGTCGGATCTCAGATCAATCTTGGAGAAGACCTTAGCCCTCTGTAGCTGATCAAATTAGTCATCCACTTTGGGTAATTTGATACTTATTCTTAACTGTTACTTGATTGAGCTTGCGGTAATCAATGCACAGTCTCATAGTGTCATCCTTCTTTTTAACAAAAAGCACTGGTGCATCCCAATGGGATACATTGGGTCTGATGAAACCCCTATCAAATAACTCATGTAGTTACTTCTTCAACTCCTATAGTTCCAATGGCGCCATTCTATAACAAGTAACAGAAATGAGAGCCGTACCTGGAACTATTTCAATGGACATCTGTAACAACCTCTACTTGTACTCTTATGTCATAAAACATGCTATATATATATATATATA
>CANUEY010107731.1:0-14907 GCA_948099555.1 Croton setiger
TATATATATATATTGGTATTTGAAATTAAAAATGTAAAATATATTTACAAAGCAATAGCTTTTGATAGAGGTATAAATACAATAAATGAATTAAAATTAGTTAAAATTCAATTTTTTATAAACGACAAACGAGTCGAGTCGAGTCAAATAATGTCAAACTCGAGCTTGACATGTTTAAGGATTTAAAGGCTCGAGCTCGATTTTGATGAGTTCAATTTGTGAGCTCGCTCGAAAGTTCATTTGAAATTAGGCTCGTGAGATCCTTTTGCAAAATGATGATATTTTGGGTATAAAAGTAAAAATACTAGTTAGTTCCTGAATATATTTACAAATACTAAAAATGAGTCACTTCGTAAACTTGTTCAATGAAAGGTTCACAAATATGTTCACGAACACTTAATTCTATTCGTGAATCAGTTCACGAGCTTATGAACATAGTTGAGCTCAATTCATAGCTCAAACTCGACTTGTCTAACTAAATGAATGAACTTTTCATGAACCGAATTTTAATCTGTTAGCTCGCGAGCGGCTGAATTCATTTTCAACATTGACATACCTATTATTCAAATAGTTATGAAATAACTATTATTTTACAAACAATTGAAAATCAAAGGAAAATAGGATACTTAATCAGTGAATTACTCAAATTAATTAGATTTTAGAAGGTAATTTGTAGTTAAAATTCACTTAGAACTCATTATTACTTACTTTATTTCTTTATTGTGTGTTAGTTGATAATTTTCAAAACAAAATAACAATTTAATTTACAATATAATTTTCCATAAATTTTAACAAATAGATTATTATAATAAATGTTTTATGATTGGACTATTCTATTTAATTACACTTTAAAATAAAGTAAAATGTATATTAAAAAATAAATAAATAAAAGTAACAATGTTTAAGCCTATGTATGCATAAAAACATATTCACATAGCTCAATTTTGTAATTTTATACAATTGTTGAAATAACGCAAAAATGTCAAGTTCGAATCGACTATTGCACCATATGTTAAAACGAGGGACATATTAATACATAATTATTCACATTAATTCATTTAAAAGTTTTTAATTAAGCTGTTCGCGATATTATTTGTAAACTTATTTTAATTAATTAATTATAAGCATACTCCGAGATCATTATTAAAGGCTTGAAACTCAATTTCATGTATTTTAAGATGAATTTTTTTAATCGAATATCGATTAATTTACAATTATTGTGATATATTTACAACGAATTCAGTGTACCATTGTTTCAAAAATTTATCATAGTAATTTTTTAGTAATAATAAATAATAAAAGATATAAAGAAAAAGAAAAATATTACTTTAATTTTTTACTTAAAAAATATTAATTATAAAATTAAAAAAATTAATGAATACAATCAATTGTTAATGTAATATTATGATGATTTCATACGCTAAATTTGATAAATATTCTTTAAAAATGTTTAATATACAATGTTTTCTCCAATAATGTCATGTATTAAAATGTTAATTTGATTTGGTGTTTTTTTTGGAAAAATTGAAGAATCTTTAAAAAAAAATTGGTTAATTGATTTAAAAAACCAAATATTGTAAACAAAGTTATTAAACAAATTTAAAAATACATAAAATATATAAATCAATTTGAAAAAAAAAAAGGAACCCCGTTATGGCCTACCGTTGAGATTCTTTAATATTTTTAGCACGTTTATTTTGGTGCGAGTATCACACTGGCGTTTTCTTGCACGTCTATTTTGGTGCGAGTATCACAAAATAGACATTTAGACAAGCCCGTTGAACCACGAGCCCAAAGTTGCTTCCTGGTAGGCTGACCGGCTCTAGTGCTAATTTGCGGACAACGCCATGGCCAAGGCGATTCGGTCATGTGACCCACCTCTAAATTGAGGAGTGTATGGTTCGAATTCAAACTTCAATTCATAAACAATTCAAAACCGGTTCAAACGGCCAACCAAACGTAATCATATGATGAATTGAAATTGAAAAAATAGGAGTTTAAATCTGTTCAAATTAATGAATTTTCAACTCATTAAACTATAAATAACGGCCGACCTAGAAATTTATGTAAGGATGGAGGAATACATAATATGTAAAATTATAAAATTCATATAAAATATTATTTTGTTTGTTATTTTAGTGTTTACTTTATATATTAATAATAACCACAATTAAATACTTTTTAATTTTAAATAGTGAAAATTATTATTGTTATATTAAAATTTTAATTTTTAGACTAACTTTATATTTTAATACTATTGTAGAAAAATTAAAATAATAACAAAAATGATAAAGAAGTAAAGAAAAAAAAATTAAAAAAAGTACTCTGAATAAAAATTTTTGTTTTATTATTTATATTGATTAAGCATAAAAAATTAAGAAGTATAATAGAAATTAAATAAATTAAATTATTTTAAAAATATTTATTATAATATATTGCAATATAATAATTCTAACATAATTTATATTCAAAAAAAATAGGTAGCGAAAATGGCGAGTTATTGATCTGTCTTTCAACCTCAAAAGGGTAAAATTGACAATTGATAAAAATTAATTTAATACTTTACCGAACTGTCACCCTCATTCTAATTTATACTATACTCTCATACAAGTTTTAAAATTGGCAGGGACACAAAAGTTCATCCACCTCCCTCCCATTCATGGAAATTATTACATCCTCATAAAATTACGGATTTGTCCCTACTACAGTTATAGATAGCGTTGGCGTTTGGGACTAATTAACCAAACCGATTCAACCATACAAACAACCCGAACTGTTTTAAATAAATACTCAAAAATTAAAGATTATTTAAATATTATATTAATTACTTATTTTTTAAGAATGTATGAATTTCTAACAATTTGTTAAATTTTATATGCAAATGTTTTTTAATAAAAAATTTAGAATTTATTAACTTTAAATACACTTTTAATTTAATGTACAAAATATATATTTTTTATTTATAAAAAATATATTTTCTATATTTTTTAATTGAATTATAATGGTGTCTTTTAGAACTTAACACCAAATTTGTTTGACTTAATTTGATCTATAGTTAGTCCCAACTAACCAATTAAAGCTAATGCTCATCCTAATCAAGGAAAGTATCCTATTGGGTATTAGATCCCTATTTAATCATAATTAAAATTTAAATTTAATGTTTACATTTCATAGTATTAGAGTTTTGAGGTTTGGGTTTTGGAATTAATACTTATTACAAGATTATTATAATCTTATGAATTTATTTGCTACAATTTAGTTATTTGATTATTTAAATCATTAAATATTACATCGTTAAATAATATTAAAAAATTATTAATTATAATATGATATGTTAATTAATTGTGTTGAATTCCTACTAAAAATTATGTCATCAAATTATTCAAAAAATTACTTTTTAATGTTTGACTATCTAAACACATTGAATTTAATTGAAATTTCTTTTGAAGTTGCTCATATTTTAGTTATTTTTTTTAAAATTATTTTTATACTATAAATTTGTAGAGAAATATTTTTATCAGTTAATTAAATATTAATATTTTTTTATTAATTTATAAGAACTACTAATAAATCAGATTAACGATAATATTAAAAAAATTTGTCAATTTATTGTTTAAAAATAAAATTATAATATTAATAGTATATTTTATTATCAAATTATATTTGGATGTAAAAGGAGTTTAATTTAAAAAAATAAAATATTTTTATTTCAATTAAAAAAATATATAAAATAGTACTAATTTTTTTAAAACAGAAAAATATTTGATAAATTTAATTTAATAATAAAAAATTAGTATCAAGACGGAAGCAAGGACCATGCACTTCCTTTTTAATATTATTACGCACATAAGTATTATAACCAAAACAACTGAATGAAATGGCAACCGAAACTCAGGGGTAGTTAAGTAATTTACAGTGATCCACTATTCTCCTTTTCTTTTGTCTTCTCCTTCCTCGTTTAAGCTTGTTTGGTATTCTGGGGGCTAGAGGCCATTCATTTGCTTATTATCAGCAGTTGTTGTCTTCGAAGCTTTTTTTTTTTTTTTTTCTTCTTAAAACCAAATATTAAAACCCTAATCTAAAAATCAAATTCGCAGTCTCAGATGATTCATCAGATACGGAGTTCGATACCTCGATGATCATCATAGCTTCTCTGAGTAGCAGCAGAAGCAGATGATGGAGCTCTTCATTTGCTACATCCGGTAACTCTTTACTTCCACTTTTTTTTTTTTTTGAAACACTTTCTGTGTTTCCGAACTTCTAATTTTTTTATAAATTTTTTTATTTAATAAGCTCTTCTTTACTTAGTTTTTACAATCGATTTTCTTCTTTTTTTTTTATTCTTATTTTGGTAACATATGAACTGTTGTTGTGTTGTTTGCTCTTCTGTGGATTTATTTGATTGCTTCTTCTCGACTCTTAGTTAAAAAATGGCAGTTTTTGTCTTATCGGAGCATATTTTGGTTCCGATGATTGGTTTGAAGCTATTGAAGTCTGACTTGAGTGAGCGATATAGAGATTTTAAAGCTGTTTAATGATATTATGATGAGTGGCTTTGCAGTGGATAATCGATTTTTATGTTATTTTTGTACTGTCTGCCTTTAAAGAATCTACTGCTGGTTATTTCTTATTATAAATTATAAATATTAAAGGCTGCTTTTAGTTAATATTTTGGTTAAACTTTTGTTGATGGAGCAATAATAGTTTCCAGAAATATAGGAACATAAATAGTTTTTTTCTTCCTTCTAACAGTTAAATGGATAAATATTTAAAAAAATGGAGCTTCTGGCTGTTTTTCTGTTATTTTTTGAAATTAATAACCTTTAATGCAAAAAGTAAATTTAAAATTAACCATTAATGCAGAGTAAGAATAGAAGGAATAGTAACTGCAATAAATAAGTTCATTTTGTTGATAGAAAATATTAAAAAAAGGAAATTCATTTAACATGATTTTCTAGCCGAAAGTTATGCTTAACTCTTTGGTTCCCGTTTTAGTTTTTCTGTTCGTTCACCAGGGGAAAGAAGCGTCCTAGTTTTTTTTTTTTTTTTTTCCTAAAAATATTTTTAAGGAACAATTGGAAATTTTCATTTGGCTCTTAGTTATGACCCAATATGTTTATATATATTTTGTTTCTGTTTCACTTAGGACATAGTGGGAAGTAGATTAATGCCATTTCAGATTTCTTTACACTGAACCTGAGGTCAGCTGTGTGATTTTCTTTTACCCTTTAGAGTCCTTTTACATCTATGGAGATTTGAAATGAAGGAGTATACGAGTTTTGACAGTAATGCTTATGGCTTATGATTGTTGATGTTCATGGTAATAGAAGTGCAAATTCACCTCCATTTTGAAATGCCCACCCAAATGGCATATCCATGCAAATGGAAAGTTAAGCAATAGCAAAGTCAATTACTTTTGCACAATGATGTGTTGAAATTGAATTGTGTGTTTCTATAGTTCAAATCCTGATTTTTTTCTAAAAAAAAAATTATGTTCTTTCTATTCTGAAATAAAGTTTTAGAAAATATTTTGAACTTGACAATGAAAGGATTACTTGATTGCTGAATCTGTACTCATTTGTAATGCTATGGTGCTCTATTCAGGGGATTGTTTCACCAGGTTAAGGCATTCCATTTTTTTCTGGTCTTGTCATGTACCTTTTTTTGCCTGGCTACATGTGGACCATGCTGGATTCATGGAGTGCAGAAATCAATGGAATATGATGGATGTGGCTCCTATGGAGGTGATCATGCTGTGGGCTTTCAAGATATTAATGTTGCTGATTGTAGTTCGGGCTATGATCCAGGCAGTCGAATGACTCATACAAGTGTAGAGAGTATTTGTACTGATGCTCACTCATTTTGCTTTCCATCAACATTGCCTGGTCTTTCATCTAAAGAGCACAAGCACAAATCAGATGCTCTAGAAGCATCTAGGAGTCAATCTGATTTGTCTTCTGTAGGACTGACTCAAAGTAGCAAGGGAATGAGTAACAGGAGCTGGTTGTCAGATTCTGGCATGTTTGAGTTGTTAAATGGGCAGGCTATTTCTTGTTCTTTGAATTCCATGGAAGGTGTTGATCTGTTATCATCCATGCAGGTGGGTAGTGCTAATCAGAATGATCTTTCTGCATGCAGAGGTTCCTTGTTAATTACACAGACAACTAGTCTTAGTCAGAATAACTCTGTGTTGACAAAATCTAGTCCTTGTGATAATTCTTCATCTCCACATGTAGAAATTAGCCCCCCTGTGCTTGATTGGGGACATAAGCATTTGTATGTTCCATCAATTGCTCTCTTAACAGTAGGGAATACATGTAATGACAGCATTTTACATGTCTATGAACCGTTTAGTACCAATATACAGTTTTATCCCTGCAATATTAGTGAGTTTTTTCTAGGGCCTGGTGAAGTAGCTTCACTTTGTTTTGTGTTTCTACCGAGGTTCCTGGGGATTTCCACTGCTCATTTGGTATTGCAGACAAGTTCTGGCGGCTTCCTTGTGCAGGTTAAGGGCAATGCCATTGAGACACCTTACAAGATTAGTCCTGTTGTAAGCATGGATGCAGCTTCTAGTGGACGGTTGGTTAAGAATTTGTCTTTGTTTAATCCTTTCAATGCCAACCTCTATATAAAAGAAATAAGTGCATGGTTATCAGTTTCTCATGGGAATGTTTCCTATCATACTGAAGCAATCTGTAGGGTAGAAAATTTTCAGGACTCTGATGGGCTAAGCCTGCAGAGTGTCAAAGACTGGTTGGTTGTGAACAGTGGCCAAGTTGGTTTTCCATATATGGCTATGAGACCCCATCAGAATTGGGAGATCAGTCCTAATGGAAGTGAATCTGTCATGGAGATAGACTTCTCATATGAATCTGAAACACAAATTCTTGGTTATTTTTGTATGCAGTTACTAACATCTTCTCAAGATACGTCTGAAACTATCTTGGTTCCTCTTGAAATTGATATGGATGGAATCATGGCATCTGATATTATAGGTTCAGTTTCTGTTTCTCTTGAGGCTGTGGTTCCATGTGATGCAACCAACACTGTTGTTGCTGTCTCTTTGCGAAACAGAGCTTCTCATGTTTTGACTTTTGTCAAGATTATAGAAGTTGCAGCAACAGAAGTTTTCAAGATTAAATACATTGAAGGCGTACTTCTTTTCCCAGGCACTGTTACACGAGTTGCCACTATCAGTTGTCAGCTGCCGGTTGAATTGCATGGTTCCCCACCAGAAATGTCAAGTATATATAAGAATTGCAAATTAGTTGTGCTGACAAATGACTCAAGTAGTTCTCAAACTGAAATTCCCTGCCAGAACATTCTCCATGTTTGTCAGGGGCATAAAAATGATTCATCCATTGGATTTCATCATCAGTATCAAAAGCCTGAATCTGGCAATGTAAGAGCAGCATTGTTGCATGGAGGCATACGGTTGCTATCAAATATCATGGTATGCTAATTCTTGTCCATTTTACTCTTTTCAATTTATTTCTTGTCCATTTTTTATTTTTCAATATATTTCTTCCCTTTTGTCAATTTAAGGCATTCTTGACTTGCAGTATATCATGATTGCAATTGGATTAGCTCATTCTTTTGCATGAAGCTATCTAGTTTCATAATCATGGCTTTTCAGGATAACTAGAAATGAACAAGGAGAATTGTAATGAACTGATGCATCTTATGGAGAGGTAAAGAATTTTGCACCAACAAATTCTTAAGCAAGACTAAGAAAGAATCTTAGAAACTAGAAAACTGACTTTATTGGGGAAAATTTTGTAATTATTAATTAAAAAAAAGTACATCATCAAATATTTGATGAGCATTTTTAGATTTTATTACATATAATCGTAACAGAAGTTGAAAATATTCTACCAAGTAAACAAAGAAAATATGAAGTAAAATAAAATTGGGAATCCTCATACAATAGATCTTCAAAATGCATAATGTCCAAATCCTACAAGTTTGATGTCCCAAGGCTGTATAGGAGACCAGCCAATCGGTAATTTTATGTGGCAAGAGATAATGTATAAAATCTAGTTAATGAAATGTTGAATGAATTGATAATTTCATGTAAAAATTTAAGTCAATTGCTAAGTTTATCTTTGGTTTAGGGTGCATTAGAATGTAGGAATTCATGTGATGAGTTAATAATGATATCATAAAATCTAATCATAAAAGAGCTTATGTGGAGTTAAATGGTGGAGAAGGACAAACTAAACTTAATAGAGATACTGAAAGATGTAGTGGATCCTAACACTCTTTTGGATGTATTCCTGAAATGTGGACTGGTAGGAAAGGGTTCATGTAGCTGAATCCAACGAGTAGATTAAAACAAGGCTTCTTTAGTTATATAATTTGTTTAATGCGTGTAAGTTAAAGTCAGTAAGCTAATGTTGGAAATGGTTTATGCATGAGTTGAGGTCCCTATAAAGAAATTAGGACAAGGATAACTTGAGTAAACCATACCTTTCCATTTTTGTTGTGAAAGACTATTTAGTCATTGGTCAAATCTTGAATCTTTACTTAGATAAGTTATATGAATTATGATGGCGGTGAACTTGTGTGTTTGTCATGGTTTATTGTTAGTTATAAAATGTAATAGTTGGTTCTTTTCATTGGTTGCCAAAACTTGATCATATTGAAATAGTGAACATGAGCCATTGCCTGCAACCAAGGAACATGATCATAATTGTTCTGCAATGTTGGTTTGTTTTAAGCATTATAGTGTACATTTGAGATATCAATTTATATCTTTTCATTTCTACCGCTTCATTGATATTTTGTAATCCATGTGGATTTTGACCGAGATGCTGGTGTGATATTGTAGGAATTGGATACTCTAGAGCCAGATGAATATGTACTGGAGAACTGGAAATCTCAAGGTACCATGAGAAGTCTGTCTGTGCTTGATGATCATGAAGTGCAGTTCCCAATGATTCAGGTTGGAACTCAATACTCTAAGTGGATAACTGTAAGGAATCCTAGTGAACAGCCAGTTATTATGCAGCTTATTCTTAACTCAGGAGAGATTATTGATGAATGCAGGGGTACTGATGATTTTATAGAGTCCCTTCCCTTAGGTAGTTTGGTTCATAATGACTTTAGTGCAACTAAGTTTGGGTTCTCATTGGCAAAGGGTGCACAGACAGAGGCCTATGTTCATCCTAATGCTGAAGCATCTTTTGGCCCCATTTTCTTTCATCCTTCAAATCGATGTGGGTGGACAAGTTCTGCCCTGATAAGAAACAATCTTTCTGGTGTGGAGTGGTTTTCTTTGAGGGGATTTGGTGGATCAGTCTCCCTTGTCCTGTTTGAGGAATCTGATCCTGTTCAGAGAATTGAATTTAATCTCAACTTGCCATTTCCTTTGAATATTTCTCCACCAGAGCAGTTATCTCATATGGAGGATACCATTTATGCTTGTTCTCGGCCATTGATAAAAGAGCTGTATGCCAAAAATGTGGGTGACTTGTCTCTTGAAGTGAGAAGAATTGAAGTTTCTGGAGCAGAGTGTGGATTGGATGGGTTTGTTGTTCACACTTGTACTGGTTTTTCACTGGAACCAGGTGAGTCAACAAAGCTTCTAATATCGTACCAGTCTGATTTTTACATAGCAACAACACAAAGAGATCTTGAACTGGTCTTGTCTGGTGGAATTTTTATCATACCCATGAAAGCTAGTCTTCCTTCATATATGTTCAATCTTTGCAAAAAATCGGTATTCTGGTTGCGATTGAAGAAATTCACCGTTGTGGGGCTTCTCTCTGCACCCTTGATGTTTATTATCTTTTGTTGCATATTGCCCCAAGTGATGAATTTTTGCTCCCAGATCAGTACAGTGAGAAATTCAGGAAAATCTGCTCGACTTCATAATCAGAGCAAAAGTAAATTCTCTATGCCCACCAACATGGATGGTTTGTTAGGATCAGATGCAGAAGGCAAAACCTCAAAGCAGGTATCTGTTTTTAAATGTCCTGAGAGTCAACTTGGAGGCCTGGAACAGGGGTTAAGTGTTCAGAATAGGAAACCAACTTCTGACAATCATAAAGCAGTACCATCTTTGTTGTCAAGATCTGTAGCGGTTGAGAATTCTAGTGCACTTGAAGCTGCCCAACCTCATAACCTTTCTGTTAGGATTGGAAAAGAGAAAGGAAGGAGGCGAAGAAAGAGGAAGGGTGGTACTGCAGGTTTAGCTGGACTGTTTGAAGTCTCAAGTAGTCAAAGTGGAAATTCTACACCTTCTTCTCCATTGTCCCCAACATCTGTTACTCCAAATCGTATTTGGTCACCATCGCCTGAACTGGATTCCACTGAGGCAAGAAATGCTTTCACTGAAATGGCTGACGAACAATGTGCAAGGGTTCAAGTGGCTGAACATGCTTCCCAGGGACCAAAGATTTCTGCAGAACACTGCAGTAATAATTGCTTCTTTGAAACTCCAGAGAAACATTCAGCGCCTAGAGAAACTACTAGTGAACCATTTTTGTTCCCATCAACCACTTTGGCTGTTAGGACTTTCCCCAATCTGTTGTACTCTCCTTCCCCAGCTTCAACATCTCCAATTGCTCCTCATGCTCGAGCTCCTGGACCTAAACTTTGTACTCAGAAAAAGGTAGAGGAGAAGGTGGGGGATGAATATTTATATGATATCTGGGGCGACCATCTCTCTGGGCTCCATTTAATAGATAGTTCAAAGGATGTTACAACCTTGAAAACCATCGCAACAGAAAACAATTCAAATAGTTTCTTTGTAAGGGGTCCCCAAGCCCTTATGACAAAGCCTCATCCAAAATATGTGAGTTGCTTTCAAGAAGAAGGTTAATGAAAAATTAATTACTAAATAATTTAAATAACTTGGCGTCTCCATTTATCTCTTTAACTCGCTCTTATGAAGTTCTTTAAAACTTTTTCCATGCGGTGATATTTTGATACAATCATGAAGCATTGCTTGCATGCATATTTTTATGTTACAAAAGTTCATTTTAACATTTCGCTAGTTCTTTTTTTTTTTTTTCTCTCCTTTTGATTCTCATTCTTGGCCTGGTAAGTGTCCCCTCCAGAAAATTATTTCTCAAGTTGTTAGAGCCTAGAGATGACCATTTGTTTAATTTGCAATTTAATCTTGATTCAGAAGCAAATCATGGATGATTCTTATTGTGAATGGACTTTAGACACTCACAGGAAGATTCTGTGATTAAATGCTTCTAATAATTACGAAAAGAAAACCTGTCATTTCCTTGTTAGAATTTCTTATCTCTACTTTAAAATTTGCTTGTTTCATTTTCCCCCCATGAACAGGTTACCACATGAATTTTCTATTCTGGTATTAGCTGTCCATAAATAAGCTTGAGATAATATGACATGATGTTTTTGTATGAATAGTTTCAAGTTCCTATAATTTGGACTTGTTCACTTTTCATTTGTGAACGAACACAAATCTACTTTAAACAATAATTGTGGTTCTTGATTAAATCATCATAGTTGAACATTAATGTGAACTTAATTTGTATTTTATCTATTTCTTGATTTAGTTAACTACCTATTTGCAATTGCATGTGAAGGAAACAATTGTAACAGAATGCCCATCTGGGTGGTATGTGTATATGTATATAACATTAAAATGGGCAGCATGATGTACTCTGAATTGCTGAGCTTGTGTAATGGGTGTTAAAAGGAACTCGATCGTAAGCATATAACTGCTCTCAGACATTGCTACTATTATATGTATCTGGAACAATTGCTTCTGATAAAAACAGCATCTGCATCTTCTAGAAAGTGAACTTTTATTTGGGGCAAAAGTGGTGTGAGCTTGCTGGTATTCAGGTAGCTTTATTCCACACAACACAGTTTGAGTTGCTGCCACTTCTAGTTATCAAAGCAGAATCTCCTTTATGGTGGACATGCTATATCTGAAGTAAGTTAAGGCCCGAGGCAAATACTCTGCTTGAACCTATAAAATGCTAGTACTCATTCCTGCTTTAAATTTCTAATTCAGGATCTTTCATAAGTTACCTAGTGTGATTAGGAAAACATCTAAGCTATGAACTGATTATTCTTTTATATGCTACAGAGATGCGAGGATTTCAAGGACACAGCACAAATTGTGGTTTAAGGCTGATAATCAGCATAGTAAGTTTTGCTGATAAACATTTAAAATTAGCAGAAAATTTTGCATATATTCTTATAGTTGCCACAAAGTGGTATTACTCCCAAACAATTTAGGCGTAGAGTATGATTTATTTATGGATGTCTTAATGAAATAGTATAGTATACATCTATATATCATATCGATAATGTATGTGTCAGCTATTTGCGAAGCCTCTTGCTAGCATTGGTAAGACTATTCTGCCATAAAGATTGTTAGAAACTTGTAACTTTCACAATAGGTGTAGACAAGCAATAACACTGCATGCCATGCCATTAGTGCAAGTTAAAGGCTGGAAGGACATATACAGATAAGACAGTTTTAGGGTCCATACAATCATTGATGTCGACGATAGAGAAGAGAGCCCCGTGCCAATGTTTTATAAAAGCTGGGCAACTTGGTGTGGTGAAAACAATGAAACTATTGTAAATTATGATTATCAGTTGGTGGTTTTCGGGGACCAAGTTTTTGTACTGTCATAATAGTTGAACAAACCTTGCAGTAATTGCCAAAATTCTGATGGAGACATTACTTGGCCCTGATAATTGAAATACTGAATCACATCTTCCAATCAGCATAAGTTAGTTATGGTCTCATTTTTGTGTGTAATTTTATATCTTCTTCTCTGAGGTTCTAAAATGGCACAGAAAAGAGACATGTAATGGATTTAGTATCGGACTTAGCACAAGCCATATTGGTTTGGTATGACGAGTGTTCCAACACTTATCCATTACAAACAAAATTTATTAATTTTACATCACAGAAATAGGCTTCTTTTCTGCAATAATTTTGATTTTTCTTTAAAATATGGGATCAAAGATGAAAAGTATATTTAGAATATTATTATTATTATTGGTATGTTATCTTAATCTAATTTGATTATACAAAATGAATAGGGACCCATTTGAAAGTGGTCCAGATTGCAGTGCATATAGGACCACATGGTCCAGCAATAAAGGAATGTGACTCATCATGTTGTCTCATGGGTTGCTCTTCTTCTTCAGCACTTTTCATATCCTAACAAGGTACACAAGACAACCGTTATTTCAACTATTTTCTGCTTGCAAATCTTTTGCTTACTTGCAGTTAGTAGATCATTCATACACAAAACCAATCAGAATATTTGGTTTCTTATGAAAAATATCTCTGTTTACTTATATTATTACTGTGTCAACAAATTGTTATTAGTTTGGTGCATGGATGGTCCCGTAGACGGGTCGTATACGAGTATACATCAACTAAAGTAATTTCAATCTCTTGTCCTAGATTGGCTTCATATGTACCAATTATAGAATGGTGAAGAGCTGAATTTAGGTGGCAATTCTTGATGCATTGTTATCAAAGTTATGATATGCAGGACTATTTTGAGATTGAAGGAAATCTGACTTAGTAGACTTCCCAAGAAAAAAAATTATGAGAGTGAAATGAATAGAAAATCAATAAATTCACATCATGTTTGGAAAAAATGAATCCTACTTGTGGATTTATTGATTTTTACATAGTATTAGATATCAAATCGAATAGGAGTTAAGAGGATTTAGTCCATGTCAACTCGGGTTTTTAAGTGAGTTAGCCCCAATTCTGATATGGTACCAGAACCGGCCTTACTCTCCGATGTTGGGACATTTGTCCGTAATGGGCATTTCTTGCTCTAAATATCCAGCCCTAAGCTTGCTCACAGATGTTCATTCTTGCAAACTTCATGCCCCAAATGTGCAGCCCTTTATAAAGCTGGGGAATTTTTATCAGTCAACTCGAAATAGGAAATATACAAAATATAAGGTAATAAATAAAAGTGAACTTACGGAACAATCAAAATACAATTAACTAATAGTCAATCATTAAATATTACAATTTATTTATTTTTTTAATAATATTACACATTACAACCTTCACAAATATATTTGAAACACAACAAATTCATGAAAATATAATTAAGGGTTTTAATGGACCAATCGGGTGTGAACAATACTTATTTGTATTTGTAAATTTTGAATTACAAATAATATTATTCATCAAAAAATAATATTGATTTAGAATATATACATAAAATAAAAAATAAAATTAAAAAGCAATGGTGCTTTTAATTTTGTATGTATGGAAGATTCCACATGAAGGAAGTACATGTACTAGATAGGACACAAATTAATAAGTGGCAATTAGCAACCAAATTTGCTAATCGCTACCAACCAAACCAACGATAATGACGTTATGTTCTTTAGTAATCATCATATAAAAGAGTATACCCATTTCAAATTTATATTAACGTTCTTATTTCAACGGTTAAATTGTGTTTTTTACGTAAATATGTGCAATGTTTTATAAAACACGATAGAAGAATAATGCGTGCTCATATCAATTTGTGCCTTAATAATAGTTAATGTGTTAATACTAGTCTTTAGTGTTTCAAATAGTACTAAGTGATTAATTAATCCCAAAGTAATTTAGAATTTATACTTTTAATGCTTCACATAAACATACACTAAAATAAATAAATATTGAGTTAGAGTGACATATTCATTTAATTATGAAGAGGCTTTTTAGGACCTACCCATATAAGGATGAGTTGGTTTAGCCCTTTCATTTCATTATCTATCAATGTATGTATATATAAAAAGAGCAATAACAATTTAGAAAGTATATAAATCAAATTCATATATATATATATATATATATATATATATATATATATATATATATATATATATATATATATATATATATATATATATATATTTTTTTTGTTAAAAAATATA